>CM056053.1:184567738-184695238 GCA_029574335.1 Rana kukunoris | reverse complement strand
TTATTACTATTTTTTTTTTTACTAGTAATGGCGGCGATCAGCGTTTTTTTTCGGTACTGCGATATTATGGCGGACACATCGGACAATTTTGACACATTTTTGGGACCATTGGCATTTTTATAGCGATCAATGCTATAAAAATGCATTGTATTACTATAAAAATGCCATTGGCAGTGAAGGGGTTAACACTAGGGGGCAGGGAAGGGGTTAAGTATTTTCCTGGTGTGTTCTAACTGTATGGGGGGGGGGTGGACTCACAAGGGGAAATCACTGATCTTCCGTTCATACATTGTATGAACGGGAGATCAGCGTTTCCCCGCTGACAGGAACGAGAGCTTTGTGTTTACACACATACCTCCCGTTCCCCGCTCTGTAACGAACGAGCGCGCGTGCACGGCGGCGATCGCGCCCGCCGGGCGAGCGGGACTCGGGGGGCGCGCACGGGCCGCCTGCGGCGCGCACCCTCTAGCGGCCGAAAAAGATAGGATGTAGAGCTACGTGCTCTCGCCTAGCAGTGCCGACCTGCCGCAGTAATATGACAGCGGCTGGTCGGCAAGCAGTTAATCACTTTTTTTGCATATTCTACAGTAAAATATATCTCTGGTTAAGTATCCAGTTGTTGTGGCGTATTGTTTTCTCCCACCAGGTGCAGTCAGTGGATCCTGGGGTGACAATACAGGTATTTTGTACTGTCTTACATTGTATTGTATCACAGCTGTGCCAAGGGGATTGAGCCAAGTTAGTGGGGTTTATTGGTAGAGTGCAGGCCCAAATCAAACCAGCAGCTCCTTCGGGGGTCAGTGCTACATTACTAATTTGGTTTCGTTATTGAATTTTAGTTTGGTTTCTGAATTTGTTTCAGTTATCAATTTTCTAACGAATTTTAACTTGTGTGAAGAAAAATATGGTGGTCAAGCAGCAGGCTGGGAAGCTGATTGCCTGCGTCCTTAACCATGAAGCCTCATACCGACAGATTAATGTAAAGAAAATACATTTCCGGCATTGCCCATCAATAGAAAAAAAAAAAAAACATGGCGTAGGGTCCCCCAAAACCCATCCCAGACCCTTAGCAGAATATGCAGCCTGGCAGGTCAGGAAAAAGGGGGGTGACTCATAACAGGCCACATGTCCTCAACATGGGGGGTGGGTGCTTTGAGGTGGGGGGGCTTTGTGCCCCCCACCCCAAAGCACCTTGTCCCATGTTGATGGGGACAAAGGCTTCTTTCCAACAACCCTGGGCTGCGTTTTTTGGGGTCTACGGGAGGAGGGCTTATCGTAATCTGGAAACCCCCTTTAACAAGAGGTCCTCCAGATTGTGCCCCCTCTCAGCTTCATTATGTGAATGGGTATCAGTTACAGTCTGACAGTTTTTATAGGGAATGGCAGGGCCACTTGTCTACATCATCTGGTGGCACTGCCCCCTTCTGATGCAATGACTGGTGCATACTGGGTCCGTGACATCAGAAGGGGCAGTGCCATCAGTTGATGTAGACAGGGGGCCCTGCTTATTCCCTTAAAACAAAAAACAAAACAAATAAAAAAAACACAACACACAACTGTCCAATGCAGGAGCCTGCAGAAGGCATAGTGCATGTTGGCAAGAGCAGTGTTTGCCCCCCCGGGTAGGCTCGCACCCCCCCACCTTTCCTTACCTGCCGGGCTACATGCTCGGGTAATGGCCCAGTATGAATTTTGGGGGGAAACCTATGACATTAAACCTTTTTCTATTGCTGGCATTCTTTTCTATACTTTTGTCTGTCAGTACAGAAGCCAGCCAACAGGTGACTCGTTTTTTTTAAAGATGCAGCCATTTCTTCACACAGAACTCTGACCGGTCAATCGTTTGACTGATCTGAATAGTTATAATTCATTAGAAAATGAACAAGCAAAACTTTAAACGGGATTTCAATGAATCTCTTTACCATTTCATTCAGAGATTCGGATACATCCGAATAACCAAAAATTGGTTGAATTGGTATTCAAACTGAAACAAATTGCACATGTTTACACAACACACCTCATTAATTTACCTCTTACATAGCAATAAACTATTGATAGCTTGAAACCTTCAAGGATAACCAAGTTGTTACCCTATGGAAATATTTTCCTACCTTCACGCCAGCTTTGGTAATTGATATAGTTTGCTGTTCCATTGCCTCATGAATGGCCACCTGATCTTTTAAATCCATTTTGTCAAACTCGTCAATACAACAAACTCCCTTAATACAAGAAATGTCACGAATGAAAAAAACAAACACATTGCAAACTAAAACAAATAGAAGTTAAAAAAAAAAAAAAAAAGTATAAGTAAGCCAGTGATCTATATTTGCAGCTCTATTCAATTTCCCTTTACAAATTGTTACATAAAATATTTTAAAGTGCAACTCCACTTTTGAGAGAAAAAACAAAACAAAAAAAAAAACAAGTCCCAGCAGAGCAGGCTGCTCTTACATAACAGAAGAAAGAGGGGGGTTGTACTAGGAGGGGAGAGAAGGAGGCACAGGTTTGAGATGAGGGGGGGATTTTTTTTCTGAACGGGAGGATTTATGCTGGAAGGGGGAGAAGGTGGAGGATTTGTGCAGAGAGATGTCATTTGTGCTGGGAGAGGGAGATGGGGGGTGGGGGGATTTATGCTGGGAGGGTGAGATGGGGAAGGATTTGTGCTAAGAGGGGGGTTTTGTGCTGGGAAAGGGGAGGTTGAGGCAAGGGTTTGAGCTAAGAAGGGGGATTTTCACTGAAAGGGGTCATATTAGGGCGAGGATTTGTGCTGAAAGGTGGTATTTTTGCTGCCAGTTCATCAAAAGCAGGTGAACCCGATATCTGTGGCTGGGCTTGTGGAGCAGTTTTCAGCTATTTAAACCTATTGGCCTGGCTATATACTTTTATTCCTCAATGTACTTTTAGCTGATACAAAAAAAAAAAAAAAAAAAAAAGTATATACAAGATGGTGGTATGCCCAAAGCGTGGGGCTACGAGACTTGGGCACTAAATGGTCTTGGGATAAGGTAATGAAGCTCCCTATGAAAAGTGAAAACCCCTCTCTCCATCCTCCCTTTTCTGTTACGTTGTTTAACTCCGTTATGTCATGGCACGTAGACAAAAGGTGTGAAGAGGGGGATTTTTAAGGAGGGGTTACCTGCTTGTTATAAGCCCTGTGTGTTTAAACTGTAGTTTGTTTGACTGTATAAAAGTGTTGTGTTCCCATTATTTCTTCCTTGTTCCCTACCCCCTCTATGACCAAGCTAAGGGGAGTGTTCTCACTATGCAAAATACATTTTAACAGTTTCCCTAACCAAAATCTGATTTGATCTTAACTTAACCCAAACCAGTGTTTTCCCTATACTAGTTCAATTGTGGCTTTTTAAAGAGTGGTCAGCAAGGTTAATTAACAGTAAACCTACTTTTGCTTCATGCAGAAGGGTGGTAAAAACCGAATATGTTCTACTGCTGGACAGGAGAGCCGCTAGAATAAATTACTAAATCCTGGCTTCCTCATGTGATCATATTATGGGTCCGCTCTACTCTGACCCCCTGTTACCTGGACCAACGCCGTTTATAAAATTTGTTCCAAGCCCCCAATAATTTTGTCTTCACTCAAGGGCTTCGTCTCCAGTGAATATGCTTTTGACTTCTCTTTCAGGTTACTTCCAAATGTAGTTTCTGGCCAGATTATTTTTTTGGACAGGAGGCGACATGTAAAAAAAAGGTAAATGCTCTTGAAAAAAATCCCCATTTATACTGGGGCTTAAAAGGAGTTGTAAAGTAAAAAAATGTTTCACCTTAATGCAATTTATGCATTAAAGGTGAAAAAACATCGGATGCTGCCGTCCCCCCGAGCCCATGTTATTAATTACCTGATCCCTTGAAAGTCCCACGCTCGGTCCCGAGAATCTCTTTGCCGCTCAACCTGGCCACTGATTGGCTAGAGTGGATAGATTTCAAAGCAGCGCAGCCATTGGCTAGCGCTGCTGTCAATCACATCCAGTGACGCGGCGCGCCTAGGGGCAGGGCCGAGTGATAGTGAGTGGCTATGGCCGCTCGCTGAATCACTGGAGCGCGCCCGCAATTACTCACCACCATGTGAGCTCTCTAGCATGACTGTGGTGAGTACTTGCGGGGAGGACCAGAGACAGCCGCCGAGGGACCCCAGAAGACGTGGATCGGGGCCACTCTGTGCAAAATGAACTGCACAGTGGAGGAAAGTATAACATGTTATTTTAAAGGAAAACATTTTTTTCCTTTATTAACCCTTTAAATGTAGTGTACCTAAAGGGCATGTTTTGCAGTACTGTGAATTTGCTCAGGAATGATCAGCGGTTTCATGCGGTTTCTTCCTTTCTCCGCTTCTAGTCGGTCTAGCTGACTTCTGCCCTTCTTGCTAAATAATTTTAAAGAAAAAAACTGTGCTAGGTTGATGTAAATATGTAGAGGACAACAAAAAAAAAAAGTTTTGATTTCAAGAATTAGATAAGCACCTGAACAACCACAACATACAGGGATATACAAGGCGATACTGACATATAATCACACATATAGGTTGGAATTGATGGAGTTGTGTCTTTTTTCAACCTCACCTACTATGTATGTATTCATGTATACAACATTGCTTATGTAGCAGTTGTAAATGCTATACTTTTTATTTTTTTACAAAAGTGGAGTTATCCTTTAAATTTACATTTTAACTTTATGTAAGATAAACAACTTTGGATTTATTCTCTGTATGAAAAAGCCCAATAATGCTTCTGCCATTAAATTATTTTGTGAGAGAAAAAAAAAAAAAAAAAAATGAAAAGGCTATACATTATCTGCAAGCATCAGAGCTCCAGCTTCAATCACAAACTCATGCGATTCTTCATCCTTTACAACAGCAGCAGTTAATCCTGCAGCACTACTAGCCTTTCCACTAGTGTACACTGCTCTAGGACTAAACTCTTCCACATGTCTGAAATAAGATAAGAAAAAAAAGGTTTTAAAAATGTGCAAAAAAAATAAAAAAGTAAATATAGCAACCCAAAATAATTGTATAATATAGAGAATATATATACAACAGAAACTACCCAAATGACCCAGATCAAATGTTAACATACCCTGGCAACATGCACACAAGTTGACACAACGGGGTTTAAATGGTTATTAAAAAGAGTAACCATTCTCACCTGTGATCTGTTTGCTTGCAATTGGTGCGTGTATAAAAGGGCAATGAGTTTCTGGACTCCTGACAGACCCTTGCATCCTTTATCCAGTGCTGCACTGACATTTCTGGATTCTGAGTCATGGGGAAAGCAAAAGTATTGTCAAAAGGATCTGTGGGAAAAGGTAGTTGAACTGTATCAAACAGGAAAGGGATATAAAAAAGATATCCAAGGAATTGAGAACGCCAATCAATGTTCAAACGCCAATCAAGAAGTGGAAAATGAGGGGTTAAAATCAAACCACGGTCAGATGCACAATAAGGAGGCACTTTAAGAAAGATGCGCTGCATGGTTAAGTCGCCAGAAGAAAGCCATAACTACGCAAATGCCACAAAGTTTCCAGCCTACAATACACCAAACAGCACAGAGGCAAGCCTCAAACCTTCTAGCACACAGTCATTTGGAGCGATGAGACCAAAATTAAGATTTTTGGCAACAACTATAAACACTACATTTGGAGAGAAGACCTATGATGATTGGTGCACCATCCCTACTGTGAAACACGAAGGTGGATCACTGATGTTTTGGGAATGTGCGAGCTACTAAAAGGCTCAGGAAATTTGGTCAAAATTGTTAGCAAGATGAACATAGTATGTTATCAAAAAATACCGGGAGGAACATTTGCATTCAGTCAGAAAGCTGCGCATGTGATGCACTTGGACATTCCAACATGACAATGATCCAAAACACAAGGCCAAGTCAATATGTCATTTGCGACAGCAGAATAAAAGTGAAGGTTCTGGAGTGGGCATCTCAGTCTTCTGACCTCAATATCATTGAGCCACTCTGGGGAGATCTCAAAACGTGCAGTTCATGCAAAACAGCCCAATAATTTACAGGAACTGGAGGAATGGGCAGCTTTACCACCTGAGAAAATAAAGAGCCTCATCCACAAATACCACAAAAGACTTCAAGCTGTCATGGATGTTAGAGAGGGCAAGTACACTTTTGATTGGGGTCATTTGGGTAGTTTGTTATTATGATTTAAAGAGTAAAACACAGTTGATTGATAATAAATGGCTTCAGCCAAACACGAACCATGAGTGAACAATGGCCAAGAAAGCTTAAATTATGCCAGGATATGTAAACTATTGAACACAACTAACATTTTTTTTTTATTATACACACACACCTCACGTGTCAGTATATCTTTTCATGTGACAACACTAAAGAAATTACACTTTGCTACAATGTAAGTGTACAGCTTGCAGAAGTGTACATTTTCTGTCCCCTTAAAATAACTCACACAGACATTAATGTCTAAACCGCTGGCAACAAAAGTTAATACACTCCCAAGTGAAAATGTCCAAATTAGGCCCAAAGTGTCAATATTTTGTGTGGCCACCATTATTTTCCTGCACTGCCTTAACCCTCTCGGGCATCGAGTTCACCAAAGCTTCACAGGCTGCCACTGGAGTGACATCACAGAGCTGGTGGATGTTATAGAGTAGACTTTGCACTTCTTCACCTTTCGTTTGAGGATACCCCACAGATGCTCAATAAGATTTAGGTCTGGAGACATGCTTGGACAGTACATCACCTTTACCCTCAGCTTCCTTAGCAAGGCAGTGGTCTTTGAGGTGTGGTTGGGGTCGTTATGATGGAATACTGCCCTGCGGCCCAGTCTCTAAAAGGGAAGGGGGGTGGGGGGGATCATGCTCAGTTTCAGTATGTTACAGTACATGTTGACATTCATGGTTCCCTCAATGAACTGTAGCTCCCCAGTGCCAGCAGCACTCATGCAGCTGCAGACCATGACACTCCCACCACTATGCTTGACTGTAGACAAAACACTTGTCATTGTACCCTTCACCTGGTTGCCGCCACACACGCTCGACACCATCTCAACCAAATTAGTTCATCTTGGTCTCATCAGACCACAGAACATGGTTCCACAGCTCCGTTCTTTCTCTTCTTGTTTTTAATATGCTATGGAATGTTTTGCACAAGAGTTTTTTTTACCAGCGCCAGAACAGTGTACTATAAAAAATGATCTATATATGTTATTTTCAATGTTGGCAACATGTTTTTTTGCTATAATATAGACACTTAACTGAATTTTTCTCACACACCGGAGGATGGAGATTAAATTCTTTGAAACGTTAGTTGAGCCATTAAAATTCATGTCTTGTATTATAATTAACATCTGATATAAAATCATATGCTGAATTTAATACATTCCATTAATGCGCAATTTTATCACATTTTCGTTGTTTTTGTACTTTATAATAGATTACATTTTCTCAGAAAATTTGTTTAGACGTGAGTGCCTTTAAAGTCCAATTTAAGGACAAATCCCTCTTGTCAACACAAAAGATGAGGAACAGCTACTAGACTTTTCCAACTCGCATTGCTATGTGTGCACTCCATGTGACCTAGGGCTTTGCGACTCAAAAGTAAAAGCGCAAGTACAAGGAATTGTGTAGTTTTAAGATCAGCATTCTGAAAAACACTAGCTATACAGCTGTGGCAATCAAAAGCACATTTTTAGTTAAAAAAATATAAAGTTTACATCTTACTTGAGAAATTGGCTTTTTGATGTACTTGGGTCCCCAACAATGCATACATTGATGTCTCCCCTCAGAGCAATGCCTTCCATTGTAGTTTTTGGAACACCTCCAAACAGCATTAAAAGGACTCCTCTTTTAATTTCATCATTACCTTTAACAAAATGAGAAAGAATATAATTTTAAAAAGTTACTGAAGACAGCTCTAAAATGAAGAATGGTCATCAGTTCATTAATTGTAGGATTATAAAATAAACTCTTGCTTATCACTAGCTGTAAGGACTCTTTTTAGAATTACAATTTGATTCTAAATCATAGACGTAAATTTAGAGGCAAAAATGTCCAACCAGAGGTACACTAGTGAAGAGGTCGACATGTTTCTGAGCATGACAGATGAGAGTGAAGAGGAAGTTACCCAGGCTCAGAATACAAGCCGGTAGACAGCAGCAGCATCCAGACAGATAACTCTGACAACGTAGTGGTAGTCCCTGCCAAGGTCAGGCGTACTCGACCCTGTTCTGTTGAGGTGCAATAACATTAGGGCTCTTGTATAGAGCAGAGAGCAAGCTTATCCTTCTGGTGAATTGGCAAGCACCAGCGACATAGTACATCCAGCACTGCAGTATCATGTGGTGATGAGGCGAGTCCCATAAGTGCAGTTCAAGCTGGTGCGGTGGCTAGCACAAGTAGTGTCCCACAGCCACCAAGAAGGCAAACACAGGCCCGTAGTACCATTCCTGTAGAATATGCCAATCGTATTTGGGAGCCCACCACTTCTGCAGCACCCATACTTCCTACCATTTACTGGCCAACTCAGAATTCAGTTGGAAACAGTTATTTTACGTCACTTGTTTTTTACTTGCCGTTTTTCACAGAATATCTCTATCTTTCTTTCTCGTACATCACGGGACACAGAGCAGCATATTCATTACTATACGGGTTATATGGAGTACCTTCAGGTGTGGACACTGGCAATCTCAAACAGGAAGTCCCCTCCCTATATAACCCCCTCCCATAGAGGAAGTACCTCAGTTTTTTCGCCAGTGTCTTAGGTGTTGGTCACGGAATAGCTTTGCCTCCACATCCTTGGGATTAAGGCGGGCTAACCGGATCTGTCCAAGGAGCCTCAGTGCCAAAGTGGACAGTACCCGGGCCCCAAACCGTGGGGTTTTGCCTATAATGCTCCTCTCTAGAGGGCTGGACCCTGGGCCCAGGACTTGGAGTTTTTTTTTTTCTAAACCAAAAGATCCTGTTTGCCAGGGTGCTGTATAGGTCCAGGACAGTCGGTTCCTTCCAGGACCCCAGTGCCTGAAGGTCTACTACGCTACCCACGGAGATGGGAGAAGATTGGACCGTTTTTGCTATGCAAACGTCCTGCGGCATGGAGCAGGTAAGAGGGGAGCCTGCGGGACTTGGTTCGACAGCAGGCTCTCCAGGGGAGATCTTAAGGGGGTAGCCTGAGTATGCTCTGCATTGGCACCATGGTCACTATGTCTGATGGACAGGATGGCCTGAAATGTTCCCCCCCATCAGCGTGACTGCAGTGTAGAGTGGGCGTGCCTTCAATTGCTGTTATACACAGCAGGCGCGATCTTAGCTCAGTTCAAAGCTGAGCTGGAGAGAGAGAGGACGCAGAGCTGGCAGCACAGTGACTCCCGGTGGCGAGAAAGTGGTAGTACATGCTGGAGTCAGCTCCAATGCTTTTTCTTAAGCCAAAAATCCCCTTGGCAACAGGTTGAATGCTGGCAAACATGTTGGGGGTGGGGCTGTATGTTGTGAAAAACAATAATATTATAAAGGAAAACATACTGAGCCCCACCGTTTTTGGGCATTAGTGATCCTATTGTCCCCTAAACCTTATTTTTTTGTACTCCTGGCTATAACAGTCTGTTGTTGTAGGCGGAGTCCCTTGGTTTTGTATTATGGCTTCCAAAGGTTCAGGATCAAAACACACAAAAAAAAAAAAGGGCAAAGACAAAGGGGTTCCTCCTCTGGTTCTGATGATATGCCAATACTTTCCCCACAGGTTATTCCTATAGGGGTCACCTTGGATAAGCCATTAAGGGGGTCTGGTGCTGAGGCTGGCCCAGGTCGGCCCAACCCTGTGTTATCACAGAGGAGATGCTAGCCGTCACCCTAGGGGGGCTAGAGAAAAAAGTTAACAGCTATGATCGCTGGCTCTTTTTCTGGCAAGAAGCGGACTAGATCCCAATCGCCAAAAGGTGTATCCTCGGATGCTGAGATTCTCTCTCCGGAGGAATTAGAATTTCAGGAGGATCGGTTGGACCAGAACCTAGAGGAAGGATCTACCACTGAAGAATCGTTTTCAGCCTCCCAGACGGAGAGTCTGTGGGTCCAGTCTTTGACAGACATGGTCCGCTCGGCATTTAATTTGCCATTTCCAGAGCCTCAGGTTCCTGCGGTATCCTCTTTGGGTTCTTTTAAAGCGCCTTTAAGCAACGCAGCTTTTCCGGTCCATCCTCTGTTAGAGGAATTGGTTTTTCCAGGATTGGGACGACCGGACAGAACTTTTTCGGCCGCCTAAAGCCTACGGCCACATCACCCTGAAAGCGCCCGATCTCGTCTGATCTCGGAGGCTAAGCAGGGTCGGGCCTGGTTAGTGCCTGGATGGGAGACCGCCTGGAAGGTTTTCTGTTATTTACCCTATGGAAGAGAAATTTTTCTAAGAAATGGGCGCTCCCAACTGTGGACGCAGCCATCTCATGTGTGAATAAATCATTAACTGGCCCGGGGGGAAAACATACAAATGTTTAAGGTCCCGGTCGATAAACGTTTAGAGACACTTTTTCAAGCATCCTTTGCTACGGCAGTGGTACAGCCAGCAGTGGCTGCAATTGGAGTTTGTCAGGCGTTAAAGGACCAGACAAAACAGATGCTTAAAGACATCCCTGCCCAATAGGCAGAGGAGTTATTGGATATTCCCAGAGCTCTGTGCTTTGCGGTAGAGGCTATAAAAGACTCCATCCAGCAGGCGTCTCGTTTGTCACTATTTTTAGTGCATATGAGAAGGCTCTTATGGTTGAAGAACTGGGCGGCCGAGCCCCATGCAAAAGACTAATGGCAGGTTTTCCCTTCCATGGAAAGATCTGGATAAATACATTCAGACTGTTTCAAGTGGCAAAAGTACCCTTTTACCAGTCAAAAGAAGTTCCGGGGTCCTGCGTTTAAAAGGCAGCTCCCCCCTGTTCCGGGGCCCTCAAATTCCAGGCAGTATCGGGCCTCCTGTGCGATCAAACTTTTAACAATGGATCGCAAGGACAGGCCTCTGGGGGCAAGAGGCCATGGTATCGATCCCCGACAGAGGGGGTCCGATCATCTGTGGCCACAGGCTACAGATTAGAATTTCTAAAGTTTCCTCCACAAGGAAGGCCTCAATGCGGGCGGCATTGGATCATCTGCTTTACCAGGGCATAATGGTAGAGGTACCAGCCCAAGAACAGGGGCTAGGTTTCTATTCCAATCTGTCATACCAAAGCCCATCGGGCGATGTCAGACCAATTTTGGACCTAAAAGGTTTAAATTCTTACCTAAGGGTTCTCTCTTTCTGGATGGAATCCGTTCGGTCAGCAGCCGCCACACTCCAGAAGGACGACTTTCTGGCTTCTATAGACATAAAGGATGGTTACCTTCATGTACCAATCTTTCAGCCACATCAAATATTTTTTACGCTTCGCAGTGATACAGCGTCACTTCCAATTCGGGGCGCTCCCCTTCGAGCTGGCTACGGCCCCCGGGTATTCACGAAGGTCCTAGCTCCAATTCTAGTCAATCTAAGGATCCAAGGGGTCTCGGTCCTAGCATACCTGGACGACCTCTTAATCATAGATCACTCGCTTCCTTGGCTGGAATGCGCAGTAGCCCTCATGGTTCAGTACCTCGAGAGGTTCGGCTGGGTCCTAAACCAGGAAAAATCAGCATTTCAACCTACAAAGCAGTTGGAATATCTCGGCATGAGATTAGACACAGAACAGCAAAAGGGTGTTCCTGCGCCTGGTAAAGGTCGAGGCTATCAAAAAAAAAAAAAAAAAAAATTGATTCAGTTGGTTTTAAGCAAAAGAGAACCAACTATTCGCCTATGTATGCGATTACTAGGCAAACTAATGGCCATGTTCGAGGCGATACCGCACGCTTCCACACTTGCGTCCTACAGACAGCAATTCTAGCAGCTTGGGGCAAGGGAGCAAAGGCCTTGGAGTTTCCTTTTGACGCCGTCATTAAAGGTCCGGCAGAGTCTATGCTGGTGGTTAAACCCTCAGAACCTTCTGAAGGGGAGTCTTTCTGCCCAGTGGTCTGGAAGGCTGGAGAGCGGTCTTGAACGGGTTCACTCGCCAAGGAACTTGGGCAGAGGCGGAGAGGCAGCTGCCCATCAATGTCTGGGAGATCAGAGCGGCTCGGCTAGCCCTCCTGGCATAGACATCCAGATTACAGGGGTCCTCGGTGAGAATTCATTCAGACAATGCCACAGCGGTGGCATATATGTGAACCACCAAGGGGGAAAAAAGAGTCAAGCCACTCAGAGAGAGATGAGCTTGGTTTTTCGGTGGGCAGAGGTTTATGTACCCTGCATATCGGCGATATTCATTCCCGGGGTGGACAACCTGCAGGCGTACTTCCTAAGTCGCCAAACCCTGTTGCCGGGGGAGTGGTCTCTGCATCCACAGGTCTTTCAGACAATCTGCCAGAAGTGGGAAGTGCCAGACGTGGACGTCATGGCATCAGGATTCAACAAGAAGCTAGACAGGTTCATGTCTCGAACGAGGGACCCTATGGCCTGCGGAACCGATGCGTTGGTTTGCCCTTGGCATCAATCATAACTTCTATATGCATTTCCCCCGCTGCAGTTACTACCCCGCCTGTTGCGCAGGATCATAGCACAGGCTGGTTATCCTGGTAGCCCCAGCTTGGTACCGGAGGGCATGGTACTCACTAGTCCTGAAATTGGCAGCGGGAGGCCCTTGGACTCTTCCTCTATGGCCAGACCTACTCTCACAAGGCCCGATCCTCCACCCTGCATTACGGTGTCTAAATTTGACGGCCTGGCGGCTGAATCCCTGATTCTCAGGGGTAGAGGTCTGTCTAGGCAGGTAATCCCTACCCTCATTAAGGCTAGAAAGCCGGCCTCCAGGGTAATTTGTTACAGGGTTTGGAGGGCCTACGTAGGCTGGTGTGAGTCTAAGATGGTTTTCCCGCAAGTATACCATTGATAGAGTATTACGTTTTCTCCAGCTAGGAGTGGATAAAGGCATTAAGCACGATCGATGGACAGATTTCAGCCTTATCAGTGTGGTGTCAGAGGCCGCTGGTCGCCCACTCGCTGGTTAAGACCTTCATACAGGGAGTCTTACGTGTTAATCCTCCAGTCAAATCACCACTTTGTCCATGGGACTTAAATCTTGTTCTGTCAACTCTACAGAAACAACCCTTTGAGTTGTTGGCTGAGGTACCTTTGGTTTTACTGACTAGAAAGTCGGTATTTCTGATCGCCATAGTTTCGGCCAGGAGAGTATCGGAATTGGCAGCCTTATCTTGTAAGGAACCATATCCCATTTTACATAAGGATAGGGCGGTTTTCCGTCCTCATCCTTCCTTTCTACCAAAGGTTATATCCAGTTCCACCTGAACCAGGATGTGGTACTTCCATCCTTCTTTCCAAAACCCACCTCTAGAAAGGAGGGGTTGCTGCATACGTTGGATTGTCAGGGCCATAAAGGCCTATCTTAAAGCTACAGAGAAGGTTCGGAAAACAGATGTGGTGTTCGTTTTACCGGAGGGGCCCAAGATGGGTCAGGCAGCTGCTAGATCCACCATCGCAAGATGGATTAAACAATTAATCATTCAGGCCTGCGGTTTGAAGAGGTTGCCTCCTCTGTCGGTAAAGGCCCATTCTACCAGGGCCATGGGCACCTCCTGGGCAGCACATCATCAGATCTCTATGGCTCAAATATGCAAGGCAGCAACGTGGTCGTCAGTCCACACATTTACAAATTTTTTATCAATTGGACGTAAGAAGGAATGCGGATACAGACTTTGGGCAGGCAGTACTGCAGGCCGCGATTCAAGCTCCTCAGGATCTGAGGGGGCTCCCTTGATTTAGATTTGAGATTTACATTTCTTGACTAAGTTGGATTTATTATTATTTGAGTATACCTCTAAATTAAATCCTTTTTTGGAAGATGTCCCCCTCCCCTCATTAAAGCACTGCTTTCGGACATCCCGTATAGTAATGAATATGCTGCTCTGTGTCCCGTGATGTACGAGAAAGAAAAAGATTTAATACAGCTTACCTGTAAAATCTTTTTCTTGGAGTACATCACGGGACACAGAGCTCCCACCCCTCTTTTGGGGAACATTTTTGGGAGGCATACTGCTCGCTACAAAACTGAGGTACTTCCTCTATGGGAGGGGGTTATATAGGGAGGGGACTTCCTGTTTGAGATTGCCAGTGTCCACACCTGAAGGTACTCCATATAACCCGTATAGTAATGAATATGCTGCTCTGTGTCCCGTGATGTACTCCAAGAAAAAGATTTTACAGGTAAGCTGTATTAAAAAATCTCTTTATTGTGGACCAAAGCAACTTGCATGCTGGTCAATTCATCACCGCTAATCCCCATTTGACCCTTGCCAGAGAATGGAAACCTATTATGGTTTCTGAGTTTAAGACCTTTCATCTACATAGTCTAAAAAAGGTGAGTTGCGGTCATATTGGTCCACTGACCCAAATCCCCATATGCCCGTGTTCTCTGCTTGCATGACCAGGACACGATATGAGCAGATATTGCAGTTCATGTATTTTGACAATGAACTCTCATCCTCGGGGAAGACCCTGAATACGATCGGCTCCACAAAAGTCGGCCCCTTGTAAACCACTTTAACCAAAAGTTTACAGCCTTGTTTACTCTCGATCAAGTTGTCTGTGTTGATGAGTCCCTGATTAAGTTTCTGGGCGCTTGTCTTTCAAACAGTATCTTCCCAGCAAGCGTGCCAGGAAGTGGGGTCAAGATGTATAAGCTCTGTGACAGGGCAACAGACCTTACATATAGTTTTGTGGCTTACACATGGAAATAGTCACATGGAGCCTGAGAACTGCCCAGACTACATAGGGAGCACTGGCAAGATTGTTTGAGACCTGGTGTCACACTTATTCAGAAAGGGGTACCACTTGTATGTGGACAGTTATTACACAAGAGTGCCACTTTTTAGCCACATGTTTGATCATGGAATTGGAACATGTGGCTACATGCAATCTAATTGCCGGGACTTACCCCAGTGGCTTGTAGAGTCCAGACTTAGACTGGGGGAGAGTCTGCTTGAAAAGTAATAATTTGCTTGCAGTGAAGGGACAATTGGAAGGTTTTCGTTCTGTCCTCTCTTCACATAGTAATGACAGTCCAAATTCTAAACGGTGACTGGTCTTGTGGAGAAACCTCTCCGTCCAGAAATACAACCTAAATATGGAAGGGGTGGACCTCCACGACCAGTTGATGGCCCGTAAGGCCAGACGCTGGTAAAAAAAAAGTGTCTGTATATCAATTCCAATTGGCCCTGCTAAACATTTATGTGCTATACAAAGTGTCAGGATGAACTGGATCCTTTTTTAAATTCCAGAAAGAGATCATCACAGCACTTCTGTTTCCAGATGGTGATGTGGCCCAAATTCCCAAAGCAAATGCAGTGAGCCGGCTGCATGAGAGGCATTTTCTGTATGTCCTCCCTGGTACCCCTACCCAACGATCACCGTCAGCTCCACCCCCTCCTCTGCTGACTTGTCCTATGAACCACCAGTACCCCCTAAGCATTCAAGGGGCTATTCAACAAAATCAGGGTAAAAGATGCCATGCAGTGCTTCAGCTGGCCTATCGGACGAGCTACACCAGAGCAGATTATTTTAGCTCTGCAGCGGCAGGCCCAGAGGTGGTTCATGTCATGGAAGCTTGAGCCAGGAATGGTGGTGGGCAATAATGGCACCAACCTTCTGCCCGCCCTTCGACAGGGAAAGTTAACACATGTCCTCAATTTGTTGGTGCAGAGTTTGTTAAATAGCTACTCATGTTTGCAAGATCTTTTAATGCAGGCCAGAAGACTCTATAGCCATTTCAGGCAGAAATACAACACCAGTGTTTGGCTGGCTGAAATTCAGCAGGAATTCCACCTGCCTATAAAGTGCCCGATTTTTGACATAACCACCAGGTGGAACAACTGCAGTGGCCACACATGCAGCAGAGGGCCATCAACAAGTACCTGTGTGAGTATGGCACAAGGACAGGCTCAAGGCAGCTCGGCTCTTCTCCCCCCCCCCCCCCCCCCACACCAATGGCTGTTAATGTACCGTCACTATTTGAGGAGGCAACAAGGTTGGTGAGCCGTGACAATGCATGCATCATTGACAGACCCTCATGTTCCTGCTGTAGGGATAAGCTCCACGTTCGATACGAACGTATGTTCGTCTCGAACATTGTCTGTTCGCACGTTCGTCGAAATTCGAACAAAAACGGGTTGTTTGCGCCAAATTCGAGTGACGCGCAACGGCCCATAATTTACTGCGGCATTGCGCGCTGATGATTGGCCAAACATGCACTATGACCCTGCATGCTTGGCCAATCACAGCGCGCAAAAAACGGAGAGCCATAATTGGCCAAAGCCAGGGTGGCTTTGGCCAATTATGCTCAGAGAGATAGAGATTAGAGATAGAGATTAGAGATTAGAGATTGAGAGATAGATTTTTTTTTAATTGTTTTTATTAAGGTCATTTTAAAGACTTGAGTTACAAAACAGGGCCATAGGGGCATTCCCCGGCCAAACATTGCACGTAGCGACGTGCACAAAAAAAAAAAGAAAAAAAAAAAGAAGAAGAACAGAGTAGAAAAACAAAAAACAAGAAAAATAACAGAACAATTAGTCTTCACACCATTACACTAGGCACGCCTGACTACACAATGCCTGGACAGCTCTCAGGTTGCACATGTCAGGAGTAACACAAGGAGCTTTTGCATCTTGTCGACTCTCCTCCCAGTCCTCAGTGATTGAGTTAGTAGCTACAGGGGCCCTTGGGATTAATTACGACTGTCGCCTCATCTATGTATTGCCTCCCTTAACCAGCTCACAATATGGGTCTCAACACTGAGTGTTACAGGTGGGTACCAGTGTAGTCTACCTGAGATGTTCCCCAGGGAGCTGGTCGTCTGTTGTGGATTCTGAGTTTATCCACAGATGCCAGACTTTTTGGTATTTTTTAGGGCATCCTCGAGACAGATACGTCGCCTTATAGAGGGGCACGGTTGCATTGACCAACCGCTTCCATGCAGTCAGGGTGGGGGGGGGGTAATTGACTTCCACTTCAGGACTATGGCTTTCCTCGCATAGAAAAGGATACCTATGAGAGTGCGTGTAGCCTTAGCAAGTGCCAATTGCTCCACCAGGCCGAGGATGCAAACACTAAGTGTTAGGGGAATAGGGAAGGTGGTTAAGCTGTGAATAAATTGAGTCACTTCTCTCCAATAATCGCTAATTTGGGGGCAATCCCAAAATATGTGCACAAAATCTGCTGGGGTACCAGAGCATCTCCAGCAGCTGGCCGACAGGGTCAGGTAGATGCGATGCAGGCGCTGGGGCGTATAATAGATCCTATGGAGGAGAATCTTGAATTGGATCAATTTGTCCCTAGTAGCAACCAGCTGCTGGAGTGGATAGTCCCACATATCTTCCCAATCTTCACCATCCATCTCTCCCACCTCCGCCCACCACGTATCACGGAGGCCATCTAGCCCTACCTGAGAAGATGGCAGGAGTGCGCGATACATTTGGGATAGTGGCTTGGGGAGATGGACCTTAACCAGGAGAACTTCCAAGTCATCGAGTTCCAGCCGAAGCCGGGGTGATCTAAACTGTGAATTAAAGGCGTGGCGGAGCTGCAGGAACCTGAAGAAGAATGAGTTCGGAAGCTGGAATTTATTTTTAAGCCTATCAAATGTAAATAGACCCAGCTCATCACATATGTCACTCAAATACCTGATGCCCCTACCAGCCCACAACCCTGGATCCTGCAGACAGTGGAATTCCTGTAGCCGTGGGTTACACCAGAGTGGTGTATTGGGGGACCATCTGGCCTTCGCCAAATTAGGTTTAATAACTACCACATGCCATGCTTTAATAATCGCTTTCATAGCCGTTGTCAGAAGCACAGGAGAACCCCCCACACCCCTATAAAGGGCATTGCGAAGGGCCTCAAAGGACCCCAGATGAGCCGCCTCCAGGACGACTGACGTATTGGTATCATCCGATACCAGCCAGTTGTGTGCATGGTTGAGCATTGCCGCCAAGTAGTATGTGTGGAAGTCAGGGCAGGCAAGTCCCCCCTGTGTCCACGGCCTGCGCAGAATCTTTTTACGGAATGTGGCCGGTTGCGATTGCCACAAGAAGGAGGCCACCAAGGAGTCTAGCGAGAGATAGATATTACATACACATCCCTAGGAGTTGTACATATATTTATACACTGTATAGCTTAGCTAGATCAGCTATTTTTAATTTA
This sequence comes from Rana kukunoris, assembly GCA_029574335.1. Classification (NCBI taxonomy): domain Eukaryota; kingdom Metazoa; phylum Chordata; class Amphibia; order Anura; family Ranidae; genus Rana; species Rana kukunoris. Next base: position 184,676,990 of record CM056053.1, on the reverse strand, counting down.
CTGGCAGGCAGGTGATTGTGCTAAAGACGTTATCACAGGTATAGACACCCAGCAGGTATAATATTTAAAGGAATTTTTCATATTTTTTTTTTTTTTAAGCATCATTAAAATCACTGCTCCTGGAGTTTGCGTCTGTAGTTTGCCTGTGAAAACGTCTTTGAGAACCCGGGTCTTGTCCGACAGAACATGTATCAATGGAAAAAAGTTTTAAAAACCGTCTTTTTCAGGAGTCCTGCTCCTGAAAAAACAACCGTTTTCTAAACTTTTTTCCATTGATACATATTCCCTGGGGCAAGACCCGGGTTCTCAAAGACGTTTTCCAACAATACTTCGAATATTGGTCTTTAAAATGATCGTTTTTGAATTTGAACGTTCGAGTCCCATAGACTTCAATGGGGTTCTAAATGTTCGCGCGAACGGTCGGTCTGTTAGACGGTTCTGGTGCGAACCGAACGCGGGGGTGTTCGGCTCATCCCTATCCTGCTGGAACACACTCTGCATGGCATTATGGACAGGGCACTTAAGGCAGAGCAAAGAAAGACAGACTTCCTTTCCTCTCAAGCCTGCTTTATGCAGACACCATTCTTGCAAGGCCACAGAACACGGAAGGGCGGAAGGAAGGAAGGAAGGAAGGAAGGAAGGAAGGAAGGAAGGAAGGGAGGAAGGGAGGAAGGGAGGAAGGGAGGAAGGGAGGAAGGAAGGGAGGAAGGGAGGAAGGGAGGAAGGAAGGAAGGAAGGAAGGAAGGAAGGAAGGAAGGTTTTGGCAGTTTTGGAGGCATAGAAGACATACGTAAAACCTTAAGAGATGATTTTTAGTCCTCAGAAGCATTAGGGAGTAGTATATGGCTGGGAGTAGGCAGTTGTAGATACTGTAATCTTCAGTGGCTTTGAGGACATCCACAAAGTGTCTCTCCCATCCAGAGTGGACGTCATATGACGTCCTGGACTTTGAAGGGGGATATCTAAATGATGCCTGCAGCGAGAGGAATCATCCAGATATCCATTCTTTGTGCCGGCGATTCTGCACAACATAATGATCATAGCGGCGGTTCCGCCGCTTGATAGTTCTTACAGGCGGCGGGAGGGGACATCCCCCCCTCCCGCCGCCATCCGGTGCTTCTCCGGGCTCTCCCGTGCCATCGGGGGCCTGGAGAATGAATCGTCCGGCGCTTGCAGGAAGTATAGAGATGACTGGTGACCAGATGGTCACCAGTCATCTCTATGACCGTCGGAGGACCCGGGTGCGATGTGATGTCACGCCCGGGTCCTGTAAGTAAACAAAGCCGCGGTTGCGGCTGTAAGCCACAGTATTCATGAGATTAGTGAATTTTTTTCACCGATCTCATGGTTTCCAGCCTGGAGGAGAGATGTGGGGTCTTATTGACCCCGCATCTCTCCATAAAGAGGACCCGTCACACACATTCCTATTACAAGGGATGTTTACATTCCTTGTAATAGGAATAAAAGTAATAAAAAAAAAAAAAAAAGCCCCTGTCCCCGGTAGCTTGCGCTCAGAAGCGAACGCACACGCAAGTCCCGCCGACATATGTAAACGCAGTTTAAACCACATATGTGAGGTATTGCCGCGTGCGTTAGAGTGGCAGCAACAATTCTAGCACTAGATCTCCTCTGTAAATCTAAACTGGTAACCTGTAAACAATTTCAAAGCCTTGCCTATGGAGATTTTTAAGTACCAAAGTTTGGCGCCATTCCATGAGTGTGCGCAATTCTAAAGCATGACATGTTAGGTATCTATTTACTCGGTGTAACCTAAATCTTTCATATTTGACAAAAAAATTGGGCTACTGTTTTGTTATTTTTTTAATTCATGAAAAAAAAAATTCCTCAAAAAAGGCGTTTGAAAAATTATTGCGCAAATACCGTACAAGATAAAATGTTGCAATGACCGTCGTTTTATTCCCTCGGGTGTCTGCTGAAAAAACATATATAATGTTTGGGGGTACTGCGTAATTTTCTAGCAAAAAAAAAAAATGATGATTTGTACATGTAGGAGAGAAGTGCCAGAATAGGCCCGGTATGGAGGTGGGTATAAAAGCCCGGTATTGAAGGGGTTAAATCATGTAAAAAGGACCTGAGAATTTGTGGCATCAAGGCGAAGGATCATTATTTGGCAACCCTGCTTGACCACCGTTAGAAGGGGAAGGTCTCGGAATTTATTCTGCCTTCCCAGAGGGAGCACAAGATGAAAGATCTTGGAGTTTATGCAACACCTTTCCAAACTTTGGTAGGCTGTAGATCGGAGCAATGATTAAGCACTAATTTGGAGTGTGAAACGCGTAGGCTGTTAAATTACCGTTTTCTGCTCGTTTTCTAGTGCATTTTTATCCATGGCCCACTTTCTGGCTAAAGATTTTTTTTCAATGATTGCATACTTTCTCATAGTCGTTTAGCTTAGGTACACAACAGGGTGTTCTTCTGACTTTGAAGGGACCCTACTGTAACGGTCACCACGGTTTACGATATCCATTCTGTAACAGGAGTCACTTTTGGGCATAGGGTGGCTAATAAATCATAATTCATGTTTGCAGGATATACTGGAATATTACAAGTGGTTTATGTTGACCTGACCAGGTCAACCAGACAGTGACTCATTCCTCTGTGTAATAGGCTGTTAAAATGCTAAGTGAGGCTGGCTCCTGAAAGACATTTCATTGTGTGTGATAACACGGTTTAAAGCCTATTGATGCCCAGGTGTGACTACCTGTCGGAGACAGGCGGTCTGTTTAAAGATGTGGATTGAAGGGAAACTCATTGTGTGATGGTATTTTGTATTTTGAATTCTATTGATAAAAAGTATGTGATGGAAGCCCCCATGGTGTGAAGGGGGGGGGGTGGAGATTTCATTGTCCCTTTGATTACTGTCACATGCTTGTAACTGCATAAAAAACCGAGAAGAAACCATTAAAGCATTCATTTTTAAACCAGAAGATAGAGCCGTCAGTCTCATTTTCTGGGGAATTGATATGGATCGTGTATGCAGGATTGTCGAAGTGTGTCGGATGGGCTTGTCTTGGGTGGATGGAAGGTCGTAAAACGATGATGACTGTTACACATTCCATCGCCCAACCACGACAGCTTATCAGACAATCCAGCCGACAGGACCCGATCCATAAGAACTCCCTCCGAGGGGGCGTGGCTTGGCGCTTGATGGCGACGGAGGCACACTAGAGGAGCTCCGTAAGGAAACCCAGCTCACAGCCTGAAACCCTGCCCGAATCGAGCCAGAAATGGGTAAAAAGCTGCTCCAAACTCTGCAGACCCGCTCCAAAACGCTGCACAGTGGCGGTGACAGCCCGGAACATTACAGACCTTTTTAAAAACAGCGCAGTCTCCAGCGGCAGCATGGAGGGAAACAAGATGGCGCAGCCGCAGCGGGAAGACGAGAAATCTAGCGAGGACTCGCTCTTGATGGCGGAGGACTCAGGTAGGGGACACAATCACCCTCTGACATACGCAGACATGTCTGGATTTGCTGCCGACATCAAATCCACATTCTCGGCGGCCATCACTGACCTCAAGTCCAACCTGCTTGTCCTCACCGAGAAGCTCACGGCAGTTGAAGCCGGTGGGAAACACAGGGACAAAAGACTACACAGGTTGGAGAATGTAGTGATCTCCCATTCCTCCCACCTTATAGACATACAGTAAATCGGCATTTGGAGGACTTGGACAATAGAGGGAGAAGGGCCAATATTAGGGTGAGGGGGATCCCTGAGTCAGTGGAGAACGTACAGATCATCCCGGCATTACAGAGAGTGTTTAACAGTCTCCTGGAAAGACAAGAAGATGCGGCTATTGATTTTGTCTGCGCTCACAGGGCCCTTAGGCCTAAGGGTCCTGACACCGCTCCTCCACGTGACATAATCTGTTGTCTGCAAAACTATCCACCTAAGGAAGAAATAATGAATAAGGCCAAGAGGAACGACAGTGTGGTGTTCAACGGGGAGACTTATGTTATTCCATGATCTGTCGCAGATTACTCAAGAATCGCAGGGCGCTGTGGCACTTACTGGATGTGCTGAGAGAGAAGGACTTAACCTATTCATGGCGCTTTCCCTTTGCCCTGTTACGCGTGCTGGCAGACACGTGCTGCGCACTCCTGCAGACCTCCCTGAATTTTTTGAGGCGCTGGACATTGACCCGGTTGCTGTTTCGGAATGGTATCAGGAGTTTGCTCTCCCCAGAGCTGAGGGGGGTCCGCTCAGGTCTCCAATCTCTACACCGGAGAAAAGGTTCCCCAAAAGATCTAAGCAGAACCGGGGCCACGGCTCCCACAGTGGAACACCTAACCCCAGGCAAGGCCCGTTTAGAGCTCAAGAGGAAGACTAGACGGCACGCTTCTTTACTTGACTGTTTTGCACCCCCGTTTTTATAACTTTTATTTTTCACCTCTCAAGTTCATACCCTTATTATGTGGTTTTTGCACACATGCTCGGGTTGGTTCCCAGGGGACCGTTGAGATTCCATGCCTTTCCGTGTGCGCACATCAGCAGACTATTTGGTCATCTGACGCCACCTGATGGCCTCAGATAGAACTGACACTCACTGAATGGCATTAGCATGGCAATGAAAGATGGTTTGGACACTGCCACCGGATTTATGTGCTGAATGGGGAGGATGGACGCGGCTCTGCATGATCGCCTCAAGATACATTGTGCCTTCCTTGCCCAGATGGGTGGTCATCCCGCTTGGGGATGCCTATTCATCCTGCTATGTATGCCGAAATGTTTAATGATGCTTGTTTTACAGGGTATTCTATGAGATTGACTTTCTCCTTGGGGTCACTCCATCTGAGGGTGCGGACTTCCTATCATCCGTTTTCTTTTATTTTTTTTGGTTGTTCGTTTTACTAGGCTGATAATTACTTTCTTCCTTTTTATAACTGCTCCACCGAGAGAATTGGGGCTTTCACTGTTATTATTACTTGTTTATCGTCAGCCCTTGCAGGGTTTCTATACCGCAACTCCGGCCTCTGTGCTACCTTTGCATGGAGGCTGGACATATAGAATTATTAATATGCCAGGTTTTCTCTCACCTCACCTGAACTGTGAAAGAGAGTTTACTTTGTTATTTTTATTACTGGTGAACTACTGTTTCACTGGTGTTACCGGATTGCCCGGGTTGCTGCCTATTGGCGGAGACGCGTAGTCCGGGGACGACTCAGAGGTGATCTAGTGACATTTACCTCCGTTGTTGCCTCGTCACACCACAACCTCACAGAGTGGGCTCTGCGGTGGTATTTACACCTGCGGACCCATTACTTACAACTTCGGGGTGTTAACCACATCCCGAGGTGTTATTTGCACTCTCTCCTTATCTCTCCCCTCCCCTCTCCTTTCTCCCCCTTTTGCTTCCTTTATTCTTTCTTTCCTCCCCCCTGTCTCCACTACTATTACTAGAGATCTCTATAACGAACAAAACTGCATATTAACGCACCATTACTGGTCTAACCTGTTATCTCACTTTTAGATTCTGTCAGCTGTGACACTAGTAGGCGCGCCAGATGGCGTATTCAACGCTGGGTCAGGGCCCTACGGTCATCTCGCATAATGTACAAGGACTGAACATACCAGAGAAGCGGACCACGCTACTCAGGGAGTTAAAGAAAGGTAAACAACATTTTCGCTTTTTTTGCAGGAGACTCACTTTCAGACCAACAATGTACCTAAATTGACCAACCCGTATTTCACGACAGCCCTACATGCCACCAATGACTTGAATAAGTCCAAAGGGGTTTCTATCCTAATTAGCAAAAATGCACCCTTCCAACTGACTGACTGGCTGACCGATCCGGAAGGCAGATACATATTTGTCAAAGGTAGTTACGCTGGCTCCCCAATTACGTTGGCGAATGTCTACTTCCCAAACTCAGCGCATGTGAGTTTTTGCCAACGCATGATCCAGGCCTCGACGGGCTTCGCGTCTGGCTGCTTGATATTAGGCGGAGATTTCAATGTCCCACTGAACCCTCTGTTGGAGGCCTCGACGGGTAAAACCTGCATATCTTACAAAATTCTAAAAAAATAAAGGCGCTTTTGCAGTCCCTACATCTGGTGGACACGTGAAGATTTCTCCACCCATCAGATAGGGACTTCACATTCCATTCCTCACAACCGATATTCCCGTATTGAACATTTGTACATCTCAAAGAGACCTCTCCAGGGTGACGGTAGCTAAAATAGGACTCCAGACTACATCAGATCATGCCCCCATTTCCCTGACTGTCGTGGAATCCGCACCCCCGACCCATTCAGCCTCCTGGAGATGGTACGCATCACTCTTGACAGATCCAGCACTGTTACCTCAAATAACAGACAATATCGTGAATTTTTTCAAGCAGAATGACTGAGGAGGCAGACCCTATGATGGTCTGGGGAGCTCACAAGTGTACGATCAGAGGTGACCTGATACGCTTGGGAGCCCGACGCAAGAGACTTCAGGAGGCTGAAATCACCAAACTACTAAATGTAATCTTCTCATTAGAGACCAAACACAAACAGTCCCTGTCAGAACAAACGGCTACCGAACTCCTGGAAGCCAGGAAGAAGCTACAAACTGCCCTTGCCATTAAAACAAAACGTTTCCTATTTTTTAAGAAGAAAATATATTATGAGGCTGGGGACAAGTCGGGTAAGTTGTTGACAAGGGCACCACGTGACCCTCACTCTTCCACCCACATCTCGGGGATCAGAAGTGAGTCAGGCACACTAGAAGTTAAAACTGAGGATATTGCGGCCCACTTTCACGAGTACTATACTAGGCTCTACAACCTACCAATGCAACACAGGCCTCCTGGAGTAGAGGGAACTAGGAGTCAGGCTATACTAGACTACTTAAAACAAAGCGTCCTACCCAGACTAACGGCTGATGCCGTATCTGCCCTGGAAGAACAGATTTATCTATCGGAAATCCACTGTGCTATTAAGGCCTTGAAGCCTGGAAAAAGTCCCAGTCCCGATGGTTTCACATTAATTTACTATAGGACCTTTAGTGACATTCTGGTGAGCCCCATGCAAAAAGCCTTTAACTCATTGACAGACGCTAGGCCCTTACCCCAGGATTTCCACGCTGCGCACATTACTGTTATCCCTAAAGATGATAAAGACCCTGAAGCATGCTCTAGCTATAGGCCTATCTCCCTCCTGAACATTGACCTGAACCTGCTGGCAAAGATCTTGGCCAACAGGCTGAGGCCACTTTTGCCGGGTGTTATTTGCCCGGAGCAGGTGGGTTTTATGCCGGGGAGGGAGGCAAAGGACAATGTCATTAAGGCACTTTTGCTCATGCAGGCCGCCCGTACGCAGCAGGTCGAGAGTCTTCTCCTGTCCACGGACGCAGAGAAGGCTTTCGACAGGGTGTCGTGGGACTTTATGTTCGCTACTTGCGCTCACATAGGCCTTAGCTCACGTATGATGGCGTCGATTACATCATTATACCATCACCCATCTGCCAGGGTCAAAGTTAATGGGTCGCTGTCGGACGTGATAGACATCCAAAATGGGACACGTCAGGGTTGCCCGCTATCCCCTCTACTGTTCATCCTCTCCCTGGAGCCATTCATCCGAACGGTTAACAAAGACAGCTCAATACAGGGGATTTCGGTCCGAGGCAGGATGTACAAAACGGCGGCGTATGCAGACGACCTCCTATTTTTTGTGATGGGCCCTCATATCACCATCCTGAACCTCTTGAAGGCATTTAACCATTATGGTTACCTCACCAACCTCAAAATAAATTTGACGAAATCAGAAGCAATGAATCTCACATTGCCAGACCTGACTCTTACCAAGGACGCAATCCAATTGTCCCTTTAGGTGGGAAAGTAAAGCCCTAAAATACCTTGGAATCTGGCTGACGCCGTCCCTAGCGTCATTATATGATGCTAACTTCATGCCACTACTACATAGGATTGAGGGTAATCTAAAACTATGGAATGCGGGATCTTTTTCCTGGTTTGGGAGGGCAGCCATCAAGATGGTGATACTACCCAGGCTCTTGTACCTTTTGAGGGCCCTGCCCTATAGTTTTGCCCACAAGGTTCTTTAAAAAAACTCCAGACAGCACTTCTGACTTTTCTCTGGTCACATAAGAGGGCAAGAATTAAATTCAATTTCTTGACCAGGCCAAAGGAAGGAGGAGGAATGGGATTTCTGGACTTCAGGAGATACTACATGGCGGCACACATCACGAGGGTTGTAGATTGGCACTGTCATAGGGAAGCCAAAGACTGGGTGGCTTTGGAGGAGGATCTAAGTCCATGCCCGCTCCTTTTCTCACCCTGGAACCCAGGAGCGAGGATATCACGCCTACAGCTCCATCAACCCCTCTTGGCAAATACCCTGACAGTTTTCAGCATGGGGACCAAGTGCTTCTCTATCTGCTCAGTGAGAAGTCCGCTTACTCCGCTCTCAGATAACGCAGATTTTCAGCCGGGACTAGGTTGACGGATACTCCGTCACCCATCTACCGATAGGACACTCAAAAGCAGGAGAGTGCTTTCAGGGGGGGGGACATTTATGGAGTTCCAGACTCTCAAACAGGTCAATGATTTTCCCACCCTACTGTTTTGGACATACCTACAAATACGTAGCTATACATGTGACAAGTCGAACAAAATGCATTTCTCCAGGCAGTTGACCGACTTAGAAGAGGTCTGTACCAAATGTGGTCTCCTGCAAAGACCGACGTCCGTCATCTATATGTGGTTGCAAGTTTCTTCCACCACGACAGAAGATAGATTCCAAAAATGTTGGTCCAAAGCACTGGGGAGGACCATATCAGAGAAACAATGGCGGAGTGCTTGTGTTTTGGCACACAAATGTTCTATTAGCACAAAAATACAGGAAACGTCCTATAAGTTGCTTACGGACTGGTATGTCACCCCAGCTAAGCTTAACTCCTGGTATGCTCAGGCCTCTAATGTATGTTGGAGATGTGGAGAGGGAGTAGGCACACCGATACACATTTGGTGGCACTGCCCTCGCCTGGCCAGCTTTTGGCAAAAGGTCAAGGACCTAATTAAACAAATCACAGAGACCAGCCTGGTACTGGACACTGCGTGCTGCCTTCTCCACATCTCTTCTTTTTCTTTGAAGCGGTATAAAAATTCTCTGTCGAAACATATGCTGAACGCTGATCCCGACCCTCTGGAAGACTCCAAGGGTCCCCACTGTCACACAATGGTTAGAAAAGATATCTGAGATCTGCGAGATGGAGGACACTCTTGCACAGGCTTCGGACAGTGTAGATAGATTTCACGAGACTTGGTCGCCCTGGTTCGAATTTCGTTTTTCTGAGGCTTATGAGAACCTTCTGGGTACCTGTTGAATAACTGAGTGCTGCTTAACCAAGAAACGGTTGAATACTGGGATAATAGGCTGACAAGGCCAGTTTTTGCTTTTCATCTTATATCCTTTCCCTCGCCTCTTTTATCTCTGACCCCCTTTCCCACCCACTCCCCCTCTTGTCCTACCTTGCCTGCTCAGCAGGCCTGCTGAACTCTACTTAATAGTATGGTAATGGAGAGTACACGCCAGAAGTTAAGAACGACCTCTGTCGCACTATAGCATCGCATGGCTTCGCAATGCTGATCTTAGGCCTATGGTTTACACAAGATGTTATATATTCAGTCACTTGAGGAACGGGTTCCATATTGGGAATGGATAAGTTTAGCTTTCAGTTTTGTCAATGAACATGTTTCTTATTATATTCTGAAATAGTCTCAGTTATCACCTTTAGATGTTTAAGACTTTTGTGTATGATTGTCATTATCATGCTATACTGTTCTGTCTTTGCACTTCTATTTTGTACTTTACTGGAACACTGATAAACTTTGGAATGTTAAAAAAAAAAAGAATTCCCTCCGAGAGACGAGATATACGCTCTGTGTTCTGAGTAAAATGTATGAACGTTTTAATGGTAAACTCAGCTGGTCTTATACAGTTACAAACATGTCACAGTTAATCACAGGGACAATGTAACTCTCCACCCCCTATCATCACACAATGAACTTCAATCACATTCTTTTAGTTAATGACATTCAGAGGAGGTAATTATCCCCCAGCCGTTCGACTCTGCCAACAAGTGATTCACCTGCAGAATACACAATCCTATGTCAGGTATCCACACCTGATCATCAATAGGCTTTAAACAGTGTTAGCATCACACAATGAGAGTTCTTTCAGAAGCAGACTCAATTAGCATCTCAACAGCATGTGTCCCCACCTTGAATGAAACATTGACCTTTACAGATTGTTACAGAGGAATTAGTCACTATTGACTGGTAGTGTTGCTCACGAATATTCGCATTGCGAATATTCGCTACGAATATTGCATATTCGAGTATTCGCGAATAACACGAATATCGCGGCGAATATTCGCTATTTCGAATATTCAAATTTTTTCAATTTTTTTTTTAGAACAGATCACATCCTAGAGATCCCCATCGACGTCTAAAAGTATTGCTGGTATGATTAGAGACCTTGGGCCGAGTAGCTGCAGCGCTCATTTTATATTGCCGAAAAATCGCAATGCGATTATTCGGCAATAGCGATATCGCGCGATTATTTTATATTGTAATATATCACGAATATTCTGAGCCAATCAGAGTGCTCCATTCCGCATTTCTCGAAATTTCGCAATTATTTTGTATTGTAATATATCACGAATATTCTGAGCCAATCAGAGTGCTCCTTCCGCATTTCTCGAATATTCGCAATTATTGTGTATTGTAATATATCACGAATATTCTGAGCCAATCAGAGTGCTCCTTCCGCATTTGCCGAATATTCGCAATTATTGTGTATTGTAATATATCACGAATATTCTGAGCCAATCAGAGTGCTCCTTCCGCATTTGCCGAATATTCGCAATTATTGTGTATTGTAATATATCACGAATATTCTGAGCCAATCAGAGTGCTCCATTCCGCATTTCTCGAATATTCGCAATTATTTTGTATTATAAAATATCACGAATATTCTGAGCCAATCAGAGTACTCCATTCCGCATTTCTCGAATATTCGCAATAGCGAAAAACCGCAATAGCAAAAAATCGCAATAGCGAAAATTCGCAATAATTTAATTTCCAAAAAATATCACGAATATTCGTATTTAGCGAATATTTCTCGAATATTCGACTATATATTCGAGATATATCGCGAAATCGAATATGGCATATTCTGCTCAACACTAAACTGCAATATTCCAATATATCCTGCAATACATGACTTATCAGTAATGTCCCATCTTATGTAATCCGAGATATAATTTCTCAGCCACCCCCTATTGGACATAGGGTGACCCTAGACATAAGAGTCAGTGGTGACGCCGGCACAGAACACCCCGCATCCCTCAAAAGTCTCTGGGTGTCACGGCCATTCTGTTACACCTACCATTTAGCCAAGAACTTGCTCTCAACAGTGGGAACACCAGGACCCTGTCATCAGGTGAGAAAACAAAGAGTTGGGCCCCCATCTTCTATATACTCTGTTGAGCTGCTTGGGCCTGCAGCAAGTTGTCTTTTACCATTGGCATTATTTTTGCAATCCTGTCCTGCATTTGAGCAAAATGCGCAATGGAAACTTTTGTGGGGTGTCTGCTCCCCGCCCCCCCATGTTTCCTTGGCTACGTCTAAGAGTCCCCGAGGGTGTCTCCCATAAAGCAACTCAAATTGAGAGTACCCCGTAGAGGACTGGGGAACCTCCCTGATGGCAAACATCAAGTATGGAATCAGGAAGTCCCAGTTTTTCCCCCCATGTTTTGCAACAACCTTTTTTAACATGCTCTTCAAGGTTTTATTGAAGCGTTCCACCAAGCCATCAGTTTGGGGTGCCCTGGTTTGTAAGGACTTCCTTAGAGATCCAACCTGACTGAACACCATGAACAGCTATTTGGCAATGTTCTTAGCAGATGCAGTGCACAAGGGAACTGCCTTGAGGTAACTGGTAGCGTAATCTCTGATAAGAATATGCTGATGACCCCGGATAGACTTAGGAGTGGGCCGACCAAGTCCTTGGCAATCCTCTTGAAGGGCACTTCAATAATGGGTAAGGGCACTAAAAGACTTCGAAAGTGGGATAGTGGTGCCGACATATGACAGGACTGGATTGACAAAAATTCAATATCTTTCTGTATCCTGGGCCAGTAAAACCTGTGCAACACTCTTTCCGTGGTTTTCTCAACCCCTAAATGACCTAGCAAATGCCCATGGGCAAATTCCACCACCACCTGTATGACTTAGGGACCACCAACTCAACAATTTTATCATTTTTTCCATACACAATACAGTAAATCCTCATTTAAAGCGGAGCTCCAGCCGCGGGAATTTTTTTTTTTAAAGTCAGCAGCTACTAACAGTGTAGCTGCTGACTTTAAATAAGGACACTTACCTGTCCTAGGCACCCGCGCTGACGGCCCCCCCCGTTGCCGGTCCCACGATCGCTCCGGGTCCCGCGCCGCCATTCACACTATGGGGAACAGGCAGTGAAGCCGTACGGCTTCACTGCCCATTTCCTAGTGCGCCTGCGTGAGTCTCACGCTGGCTTGTGAATGGGCGCGCTGCTCTCTGAGAACACACACAGTTCCCAGGAAGCAGCGCGCCCCATTCACAAGGAGAAGAACAAGAAGAAAACACACCGCGGTTCAGGAAGAGGCAGATTACGGACTTCCGCATAGCAACAGCTATTTCGGGTGAGTATTTTTTATTTATTTTTTTCAGGTTTTTATTTTTTATTTTTTTCAAACAACATTGTAAAATGTTGTTATCCTGGGTGGAGCTCCGCTTTAAATAAGGAAAACTGGGCCTGTCCCTCTGGTTCGAAAGGTACATCATTAATCACTACTCCATTTTCACAGGCCCTGGCAAGGGTGGGGTCTTTTCTCTGTTCGGTGCCAAAGTTTTCCTTTTGCACATTAAGGTCAAACTCTAATGTAGCCTCAGAGTCAGACAACTGTCCACCTTTACTGGTTGTGGGTACTTCCCCAGGCTCCTCCAGCTCCCCCACCATAACCAAGAAGGGAAAAGCCAGAGAACCCTGAGACGAGTCCCCTGAACCCACATTCTTGGCTAGGATTTCTGGCTCGGCCACCGAGTCAGTTACTGCGACCGGGTCGGGACGATCCCACAATTCCCAAGACTTAGGGAAGTCCCTACCAATAATGGCCTTGCGTACCAAGTGGGGCACAAGTCTAACCAGATGGGTCACTGTAAAGTTAATAGTTGCTATAGCATACTCCCAGATATCCCCATGTACATTAATCACAGCAATCTTGGCATGAAAATTTCAGCTTTAACCAAAGTCACTAGACTTCCAGAGTATAGCAATGCCATAATAGGCTCATCATTCACAGTCATTTGGCACATGTGATTTCCTACACTTGGCACTGCAGTGCATGAAACAGCAGAAAACAGACTGCCTTTTATAAGTAACATCACACTGCATGTGTTCATCTGTCAATGAACAGTTTGCTGCTACATGTCTGAGTTTGTGGCAACGGAAACAACGGACATTGCCCCAGTTTGGTTTGCCAACAGGCAGTGGTTTCCCATTGTTTTGGATGCCAAACTTCAGTCCCGGCACCAAAAATCCTCCCCCCTAGTCCCGGCACCAAAAATCCTCCCCCCTATCTCCTTGCAATACTTAACACCCACTTCCCATGGAACAGTCTTACTGGTTGCCTGGAGAGACCGTGGCTTTGGGTGGAAAGTCCGTGCAGCTGTAGGGGTGGTGACCAGGCTCTCTACAGCAAAGAATCTCTCCACAAATTCCACCAGGTTATTTGCTAACTTTGTCTCCTTGACTCACCCATTCTGCAGGGGAACTGGTAGCGACCTCAGGAATTGGTCCATGACTACACGCTTCACTATTTGTGGCCCAGACAGGGACTCCGGTTGTAGCCATTTCTGCACTAGTTGGTTTAGGATGGTTTGCGATCTTGGGGGTTTTTCATCTTTGAAAAACCAGCTGTGGACCCGCTGTGCACGAACTGCCAAGGTGACACCGAGTCGCACCAAGATTTCCTGCTTGACCTTTTCATAGTCTCCTGCTTCTGCTGACTCCAGATCATAGTAGGCCTATGCAATTCTCCAGAAAGCAATGGGGCAACCAGTCCAGCCCACTGGGTTTTAGGCCAACCTTCCCCCTCAGCGGTCCGTTCAAATGTTAGCAGAAAGGTCTCTGGATCATATACAGCCAACTTGCAAAGAAAAGCGACCCACATGGATGGCTGAGGGTGTGTCTCCAACATCATTTATTTTAGCAGGCGACCACTGTGCTAGCATCTCCACAACCTTAGTCAGGGTTTTCCTATCCGCTCTTTCCTCATGGCTAGCTGTTGAAACCGCCTCTGTGATTGCTCCTGTAGAATAGCATTAGTTTGCTGTTGTGCAGCATTGGACAACACCATTTGTTTAAGGATTTCCTTCATGTTTTGTCACTTTGGGTACTGGCCTTTTAAGTAGTAACTTACTACTGCAGGTCGCAGCCTCCACCATATGTAGCCTGGGGGACAGGTAGCGGGTACACAACTTCCTGGCCTGAGCAGTCTTTCAGGCACAGATACCAAATCCAGTGTAGTGAAAAACAGTGCAGTGTTTATTTGTGTAATATACAAGTCTATATACAGGTACCAAACAAAAACCTAGCCGGGTATCGACACCAACTATACAATATTTACAGATGCCAACTACCAGGCTGAGCAAGCCTACAGCTTTTCAACTTCCACATAAGCTTTCACCAACCTTTTGCTCTCCTAGACAGAAATTGTCCGAGGTTCCCAGGCCAAGAGCACTGGCTGTGTCTCAGGTGAGTTTAATGATTAGCCCAGGGGATAGGACCAAGACCAGCACTGGATCATGGATTAGAGATCCCTGAATGTGTAGGAGAGGAGCCTGGAAGACGTATAAACCCAAAACAGGATAATGTGTGTATTTTTTTATTTGCTACCCAATAATCAGACTCTGTCCTTACCCCTTTTAGAAATTACTTCCCTAAACTTTTAAATCTCAATGTTCAGGGTCTCAACTCTCCTCCTAAAATGTACCAAAAGCTTTCAGATCCATTTCTAAATTCCTTTTCTAAACTCTCAGCTCATGTTAATTTACATGAAACACGTCACAACACAGTCCTCTCCTAAATATTTTGGTCGAAAATACCCACAACTTTTCACTGCATCAGAGAACACCAAGCATATTGATTGCTTTCCATTATACTACTCAGTGTACCCTACAGAAAGAACTCAATGATCATGAAGGTCGATACCGTATACTCGGTCTACCGGTCTCATTAGATGAAGTCACTATAGGTTTCTTGCTATGCCCTCAATAAGAACCCCTCATATTTCCTCTGACATTTTTTATCAGTAGTAGAAAACACATAAAAGTGGCGCATTCTGTGTGGTGATTCAAAATACTATATACCCATTTCTGGACAAATCCCCAACCCAAACTAAGGCCCCTCGACTCTCTTATCAAAGACTAGTCCTTAACCAATACTCTCTCAGAGACACATGGAAAGAACACAATGCAGCCAGAAGACTATATACGTACTACTCCCATCCCCACAAAACAGCTTTCCAGAATAGACCACCTTTTGGTGAATATTCATACCTCAGCCCTTTTTCTTAACTCATTATGCCTTGTACCTGGTCAGGTCATAATGCAATTATAACAACTCTTCTTTGGTTCCCAGATTCAACCTTCAGACTTATTACATAAATGATAGTTTATTGACAAAACCCATATTTCTTGCTCATACAGCAACTGTGGCACAAAAAGTTAATAGCAGAGTCTTCTACAGGTCCAAGTATGAGGTTACTCTAATTAGTAACCCATGAAAACCTGAAGGTTGGCACAACATTACCTGCCATGATGGGTGAAGACTGGATCTACCTTTAGTAGCTTTCCTGCGGTGGGGATAAGGCAAGAGGATAATTTTTATATATTATCTGCGAGTAGGTCTTTCCTGGTTTTCACCACTAGAGGGATCAAGTACATACCTGGTCCACTAGTGTGAAAGAGCCCCAAGACTATAGCACAACAGTGATTGCATTTTGTGATAGTACCTATGCAGTAAGGACCATGTCCCCCAGAAGAGGTGCAAGGGCTAGTAAAAGAGGTACCAGAAAAACCCCACTTATGGCCAAGGATTCTGAGCTTGCCTGCAGTTTACCATCTCCCTCTGTCAGTCTGGTGGCAGCCTCACAGGATGGTCATGTGCCCCAGTCTGGTTTTGCAGCTTCTCCTATGGCATTTTCTGTATACGTCACTGAGGACACTTTAAAAGTTGCTTTGGATGGCTTGAAAGGAAGTATTGCTACTATAAATCGCAACCTCTTTAAAAAAAAAGGTAGCAGAAAACAGGGTAGATCCCCCTTCATTTGATGAGAGCCAGAGCAGATGGGTATTCTGAGGGTAAAAAATCCCTTTCTGGAGATTAAGATCAGGTGCAGGATTCAGAGGATTAGAGGATTCCTTCTACCTCTCGTTGCTAAATATGCAGGTGCAATATTATGCAGAGATGGTGCGTGCCACTTCCAAATTGCCTACTGTTGAAGCTTCCATGTCCTCGGCTGCTTCTTTGGGATCCCGGAAATCCCTACAGGCTGTATTGCTCCTTTCCAGTTCATCCCTTGCTGGATAAACTAATGTATGATGACTCGATTCACCCAGATAAAGTTTTTCTGGTGCCTCCATGGCAGCATACCAATGGTCATGGCCCCAACCGACCCACGGGACCACTTAACTCTCTAATAAAAATGAGTTGCTACGCTCAATCAGGTATTTTTTTCTGTCCTTATCCCCGCAGAATCACGCACCAGTCCTACCTCACCGCCATAAGGTGTTACCATTGCAGGTTCATGCTCTCCTGCGGGATGGAGTCCTATCACTTGGGCTGCTAAAGGCGCCAGATAAGTATAGGAACCTGTTTTTTCGTGGGTCTTTTTAAGGTAAAATATACTCATACAGGAGCATTTTCTTCTCATGTGGTGGATCGGCTGGCTGTCCACTGAACGCTGTTTACGCTCCTCTTCTCTTCCCCAATAGAGATATATCTGGGCTGCATCTTAGTAACCTTATGTCTGCAGTGTATATCATATATGTATAAGTGGCAGGGTCACTTCTCAGGAGCGCCGAATGGTCTGGGCAAAGTTGGGGGGAGAAGGATCCCCCCCCCCAAGGCTGGCTCCCTCCGGCGCTTCACGCGGGGCACAACACTCAGCCTCGTCATCTCTGGGACGGAGCTGGCGCATGCACATTAGAGAGCGGGCGGCCATCTTGGGACTCCCAAGATACTTAAGACAATGGGCAGCAGATCCGTTCTCAAAGCAATCGTGGTGTCGCATCCTGTATGATGGAAAGGCTCTGTTTGGCGAGAAGATGGACTCTGCAATTATCCGAGTCACAGGAGGGAAGAGCGGCCCGATTCCTCAAGATAGGAGCAGAAGAAAAAGGTTCGCTCCTAGACCAGCTGTACAGCAAAGAGGAAGGAGACTCAAGATCTTACCGCCCAGGTAGAGAGAGTACAGAAGGGGCTGGAATGGATCACAAGCTTCCTTTCTTAGACTAGGGAAGCCAAAGCCCTCTACATCGACAGGTGAGAATGAGAAGTCTTTTGACTCCCCTACCACCCAGACTGGCCCAGTGGGAGCAAGACTCAGTCTTTTGCACAGGTTTGGGTGAAAAATTGCACCGATCAATGGGTAGTGTCCACCATTCTCCAGGGACACTTTTGGAAATTCAAAACCCGTCCCCCACCCTTCTCCTTCCAAGCCACCAAGATCGCGGCATCCCAAGAGAAAAAAGGGAAGTATTATTCCAATACATTGTTACTCCTGCAGCAGAAAGCAGTTCTACCAGTACCGGCTTCAGAGACATGCTCAGGATACTATGCTCCAGTGTTTTTAGTCCCCAAAAAGACGGGAGGATGGAGACCCGTGCTGGACCTAAAGAAGTTGAACACATACATTCAATTAGAGCACTTCAAGATGGAGTCGCTAAATACAGTAATTTTATCAGTTCAGCCAGGAGACTGGATGTTTTCTATAGACCTCCAAGACGCGCATCTTCACGTCCCCATCCACAGCCAGTTCCAACACTTTTTGTGCTTCAGAGTGGGCAGTCTGCATCTGCAGTTCCAGTGGCTCCCCTTTGGGATCTCATCAGCACTCAGAACCTTTACCAAGATCTTGGGGGCCATCCTGGCACCCCCCCGTGAGAAGGGAATACGAGTACTATACTATCTGGACTATATACTCATCTTGTCACAACACAAAAACACCTTGGAGGAGCACGTTCAAATAGTTCTGAACACTTTAACAAAGTTTGGCTGGCTGATCAACATTTCAAAAAGCCAACTGACGCCAACGCAAAGGATGACTTACTTGGGGGCCTTATTCAGCACCCCGCAGAAGGCAGTTCCTCTTCCACCAGAGAAGATTCTGACCTTAATACAGAAGGTGAAGCGAGCAATGGGATGCTGTCGTCGGCATCAGACTGTCTAAGCCTCATAGGATCTCTCTCATGTATCCCAATGATAAAATGGGCCAGATGGCACCTGCGGGATTTCCAATTAGGTTTCCTGGCACTCTGGGGGAAAAAAACACCTCAAACAGAGAATAACCCATCACCATTTCAATGAAGTCCAGCCTCTGGTAGTGGACAAGACCCCCCAACCTGCTGGTACCTCGGCCTCTCGGGCCGATCTCCTGGACAGTCCTTACGTCAGATGCTAGTCGTCTCGGCTGGGGGGCTCATGTCCAGAACAAGCTAGTTCAAGGGAAGTGGCCATTCAGTGCGGAAGAGATAATATCCAACATCATGGAGCCGAGGGCCGCTTGGATGGCAATCCTGCACTTGGCCCCACTGCTCAGAGGCAAATCCATCCTTATCCAAATGGACAACATGGCAGCAGTGGCCTATGTGCAGAACCAAGGGGGCACACACAGCAGATCACTATCAGACAAAGTGGAAAACTGAATACTTACCTTTACGTCATTTTCCTTTCCTGGTGCCTACCCATGGCAGCATACACCCTCCCTTTGTTTTGGCATTACTCTATGGGGTCTGAAATCTAGTTACAAAGAATACCTGATTGGGGGGAGCAACTCATTTTTATTAGAGAGTTAAGTGACCATTGGTATGCTGCCATGGGTAGGCACCAGGAAAGGAAAATTTCGGAAAGGTAAGTATTCAATTTTCCATTTTCTCCTCCTAAGCAGTTTTTCCTCCTTTATCCTATAGGAGGAAGGTTTCACTAAGAAATGGGGGGTACCTGCTATAGATGCAGCCATGTCTTGTGCAAACCAAAGTCTGACCTGTCCTATAGACATTGCTCAGGGCTTTAAGGATCCAACTGATAAGAAGCTGGAATCTTTATTGAAAGCCGCCTCCTTTATGGCCGGTGCTGTAGTACAACCTACAGTTACAGCGATTGGTATATGTCAGTTCCTCAAGGAACAAATTAAGCAGATAGTTAACCTCCTCCCTACAGAGGAGATTGAGGTTTATGAGGACCTTCCTAAGGCTCTGTGTTTTGCGATTGATGCGATTATGGAATCTGTTCAGCAAGCATCTTGCTTGAATCTCCTGCTGGTACACATGCGCAGGTCCCTTTGTTTAAAACATTGGGAAGCTGAGGTTTCTTGCAAAAAAGATACTTGGAGGCTTTCCCCTTTGGTGGAGGATGCCCATTTGGGGACAATTTGGATAAATGAATCCAAAAGATTACCGGAGGGAAGTCTACTCTGTTGCTGGTTAAAAAGAGTAATTGTCCTTCATTTAAGTGTTCTTTCCCTGGAACCTCATTCTCCAGGCAGTGAAGCCCAAGGGCAGAAAGGGTCCTGGGGTTCAAAATATTCCAAACAAAACCCCAAAACTCCCCTATGAAGAGATTGCCCCTGCTCAGCCAAGTTAGGGGGTGGGGGGGGCTGGTGCATATTGCAAACGCCTGGCAGTAAGAAGTTCAGGAAAAGTGGGTCATCTCTGTGACTGTGTCCTCCGGCTACAAGCTGGAATTCAGAGAACTCCCGCCCCCAGTTTTCTGAGATCAAGAATTGCCAAAGATCCGGAAAAAATAAGGCCTTTCTTTGTGGCCTTGGAACACCTGTCATCCCAAGGGGTAATTACAGTTAGTCCCAGAGGTTCAGGGTTTTATTTAAACCTTTTTACGGTTCCAAAACCAAAAAAAAAACAGGGATGTCAGACCTATTCTAGATCTGAAAAGCCTTAATCAGTTTCTGAACATCCATTTCTTTCACATGGAGTCTGTCCATTCAGTTGTCTCCACCCTCCAGGGAGGAGAATTCCTGGCATCAATAGACATCAGAGATGCATATCTACATGTGCCAATATTCCCCACTCACCAAAGATTTCCAAGGTATGCGGTGGATCAGCGTCACTTTCAGTTTGTGGCCCCTTTTTCTGGCTGGCTGAGGCACTTTTCAGTGTTCACGAAAATACTTGCCCGGCCCTGGCAAAGCTGAGGGCACGGGGCATAGCAGTAACAGCCTGGACAAACTGTGGCTTATAGATCAGTCCACTGCATGCTTAGGCCACAATGTACACAGCACAGTGGAGTATTTAGAGTACCTAGGCTGGGTCCTGAATCTGGAAAAATCCTCCTTACAGCCTCAAAAAAGGCTGGAATATTTGGGCATGATTATAGACACATCCCAAAGCAAGGTATTACTTCCCAAGCCAAAAGGCAAAAGCCATAGGAGACTTTGTCCGATTGATAAAAGGCAAAAAGGCAGTCTTCCATCCGTCTATGCATGAAATTATTGGGAAAGATGGTAGACTCATTCGAGGCTGTCCCTTACGCCCAGTTTCACTCAAGGCCATTACAGGGCAGAATTCTGTCCTCTTGGAACAAAGATGTCCAGGCCCTGGACCTTCCTATGATCTTAAATCGCCAAAGGTTCGCCAGAGCCTCAATTGGTGGTTGCTACCAAAAATCTATCAAAAGGAAGATGCTTTACTTCGGTTTCCTAGAAATTGTTAACTACAGATACCAGCCTTCTAGGCTGGGGGCAGTTCTAGAAGAGGCATCTGCCCAGGGGAAGTGGTCCGGAGCCGAAAAGCTACTACCCATCAATATTCTGGAGATTCAGGCAATTCATCTGGCCCTCAGAGTCTGGTCTTACAAACTGCAGGGTTGTCCTGTTCGGATACAATCCGACAATGTTATGGCTGTGGCCTATATCGATCACCAAGAGGGCACCAGAAGTCTCGATGCGCAAAGAGAGATGAATCACATATTGTCCTGGGCAGAAAGGCATATTCCTTGCCGCTCTGCGGTCTTCATTCCTGGGGTAGAAAATTGGCAGGTGGATTTTTTAAGCTACCAGCAGCTGAGTCCAGGAGAATAGTCTCTGCACCCCGACATATTTCAAACCATGTGTCAGAAATGGGGTAGCCCAGATGTGGGGTAGATGAGATGTGGCTTCCAGGTTCAACACAAAACTGGACAACTTTGTGTCCAGAACAAGGGATCCCTTTGCTCAAGGGTCAGATGCCCTGACAATTTTGTGGGATCGATATACTCCGATTTATGCGTTCGCTCCAGCTGCGCTTCTCCAAAGATTCCTTCAAAAGAGTCAAGAGGGGAAAAAAGCCAGTGATATTGGTAGCCCCGGAGACCCTGGTATCAGGAGCGGTGCGTCCATAGAGGGCGCTGGAGCGCCGCCCTGTATGGCTCTCGCACAGCCACTAAAATATAGAGATTCATACAATGCATAAATCTATATATTTTTCGCCGCCGCCACCTACTATTCAGCTGGCCGGACGTTGTGCGCCAGCCAGCTAAATAACGGAAGCAGGCTGGCCGTGTGGAAGTGCCTATCAGAGCCAGTGGCCAGCTGTACTCGGAAAGCCAGATAGGCTTTCTGAGTACAGCCCTGAGGCTGAAGTCGGCTTCCCGAAGCTTATCCTCGGGACGTACCGGCGGTGCGTTCCTTGGATAAGACTGACAGGCGTCTCAGCCAATCAGGTAATCTGATTCTGGTAATCGATAACCCGATTGGCTGAAGCATCGAGGGCAGGACGAGGGACATCAAGGGACGGTAGAAGCACGGCCGACGACCCCAGAAAGGTAAGTGCCAGGTGGGGCATTTTACTGGGCACAGTGAGGCTGCGTTTGATGGCATGGCACAGTGAGGCTGCGTTTGATGGCATGGCACAGTGAGGCTGCAATTGTTTTTTCGTTTGCGCCCCCCCAAGAATTGGCGGCACTTTCGTGCAAAGGACCATATAAGATTATTCATGATGACAGGGTGGTGCTGCGTCCTTACCCGACTTGCTTACCCAAGGTGGTTCAGGATTTAATCTGAAGCAAGATATAGCCCTACCATCTTTTTCCAGATCCGCACAGTCTGCGGAGGAAGAGAGTCTGCACTCTCTAGATGTTGCAAGAGCGGTAAACGTTTATCTGCAAGCTACAGCTCAGATACGAATAACTTATGGTCTGTTTATTCTGCCACAGGTCCCAAGGAAGGGCCAGGCAGCATCGAAATCCACTATTGCATGTTCGATTTGACAAGTCATTATTCAGACCTATGGTTTAGAAAAGATTCCTCCTTTTCAGGAAAAAGCGCACTCGACTAGAACAGTTAATGCTTTATGGGCAGTGCATCACCAGGCCTCCATGGCTCAGATCTGTAAGGCTGCTACTTCGGTCCATACATTTACTAAGTTCTACCAGGTAGATGAGAGAGGGTACGAGGATGCCGCCTTCGGACGTAGTGTATTGCAGGCAGCAGTATAGATCCTCTGGTCCAATGGTGGTCTTATTTCTGATCTGTGTCTCCCTCCCCTCAATTTTAGCATTGCTATGGGACAACCCATTAATTAAGGCTTGGTGTCCCGTGATGTATAAGCAAGAAAATGTGATGTTTTTAATACAGATTACCTGTAAAATCCTTTTCTTGTGAATACATCATGGGACACAGAGCTCCCGCCCCTCTTCGGCGTTAACGTGGAATATTTATTGCTTTGCTACAAAACTGGAAGTACTTTCCATTTGGGAGGGGTTATATAGGGGAGGAACTAAATTCTAATTGGGTTTACCAGTGTCCAATCACCTGTGGTGACTACATAACCCATTAAGTAATTAAGGCTCTGTGTCCCGTGATGTATTCCCAAGAAAATGATTTTACAGGTAAGCTGTATTAAAAAATCCTATTATCGATTACAAATAGAAACAGCCTTACAAGATTATCTTCTGAATTACAGTACTACCGCTGCAGACCCTCTAAGCCGCTGGGAAGCCCTCAAACCATATATTAGAGGGGTCTGCATTAGCCAAGCCTCTCACCACTAAGATAAAATATCAATTCCATAAACAATTAGAAGAGGCTTTCTATTAAGCTTCTGAGAATTTCCAAACACCCTCTCCAAACAAATTAAAACAATGACAATCAGCAGAAAATATTCTTTGCACATCCAAACATTCCTTTTATATGAAGGCAAACAAGCCAGACAATTTTAACGTTAGTACTCAGAAACCTATTTAAATAAAACTAACCAAGGATGACTATACCAGCAACCCACTCAAAATTGAACAGATTTTGTAGAAAACGTATCACACTATACAAAAGTACAAATACATTTGATCAATCTCATTTGACCAGGCTGTTATCCTCTCTTAATCTTCCTTCTCTCACCCCATCACATCAGGAAAACATAGACAAACCCATCAGACTAACAGAAATTCAGCCACAATAAAAACATTGAAACCCTGTAAAAAACGCCCTGGTGTAGTAGATGGCTTTTCATCTGCCTATTATAAACGGTTTTCCACAATTTTATCACCACTTGTGGTTGAGGTCTTCAACTCTCTGCTTAAATGGACAATTATTTCATACTAAATCTCCCACAGCTTCCATCGCCACGATACCTAAACCAAATACTGACCATACCTCATGGTCAAATTCCATTCTTAACCTAGATCTAAATATATTGGCCAAAATTCTTGCAACCCAACTTGATCCCATAATAGGTACTTTGATCCACAAGGACCAAAACTGGCTTTATCCCTTTCACTATTGGTGACAACATTCGCTTCTGGAATATACAGCCCACTCTTATCTTATCCCTACCTGTTACCTTTTGTTAGATATACGAAAAGCTTTTGACCCGCTATCTTGGCCTTATACAACTCTCCAGAGTTGGGGATTCGGATCAAATTTCTTGCGTTGGATTGATCAATTATATCAAAACCCAAACGCTTATATTTCTTATTCAGGATACCGTTCCAACCCCTTTAATAATCGAGAGGTACCAGGCAGGGATGCCTATTATCCCCTCTCCTCTCCTCTTTGCCCTAGCACAACTTAATCAATCAAAATGTCTATCCTCCCTAAAAACGTTTATACCTCTTTAGAGTACTACCCATAAACAATCCCTTCACATTTTCTACATATTTTACAACGAAAAATCAAATCATTTAGGGCACACTCAAACCTGGTTTACCCAAATAAACCTTATATTCCCCCATATTAGAGGGTGTCTTGGTGTGCCAGATTTCAGCAAATATTATTACGCAGCACAACTAGCACAATTACCCAAATATCATGCCACAAAGGAAATTCCATTATGGGAATCCACTGACTTTCTATTACAAAGTTACTATGGTTAACTCCTACACAGCGAATGAAAATCCAAATTCTATTACCAAACACAGCCTTTCCATTTGGGACAAATTGAAAACCAGATTTGCACTCGTATCCAAACATAATCCTCTCATTCTTACATAACCCTTTCTTCTACCCAGCCTGGTCCTTCCCAAATTATTTTTCAGCACGGTCAAATTTAGGTTTGATTACAGTTCATAATTTCTTTAATTCTCAAAATATCATACCATTTCCAGACTTATGCAAAATAAACATAAACCTTTTGATATCTTCAAATACATTTTTTTTGGTATCTTCAAATACATTTTTTTTTTGGAACACAAACAAACCACTAACACTCAAACTCCTGACTTCACGGTCTTTGAAAATGCTTGCAAATCTGACCCCCATAGACCTGGGCATATTTCTGCCATATATGAACAATTACTATGTAACCGCATCTCCTCCAATATGGACAACCAAATGGGAAACTGATCATTTTCAACCAAATGAAGTAGACTGGTCTCAAATTTGGCAAACAACTAAATCAGCCACATCAAATATAGTGGCTCTCTAAACAAATTATAAGGTTCCAACTAGATGGTATCTGGCCCCATCCAGAATCTATAAATGCCCCCATTATCCAAATAAAGTAGAGGGGATGCCCCAGGGATAGTGTGGGCAAGAACCCAAAACAGGATAAATGGAAATGGTTCAGAGTATAATAATTGTTTATTCCATATAGAAAATTATACACATGAACATTTAAAACATTAAATGGACAAAAAGATAAAATATACAGCTGCTGATTATTGCAACAAAATCCATTTCTAGACATCAAGTCGAGTAAGGATTGTGGTCAAAGTGAAACCCGACATGTTTCGTAAAACACCAAAAGATTTTTCTATCTAATAGCGTATTCATTTCCTTCTTCAGGGTTTAAATATGGGCACGCTGGTATATTTCTATATATATACATATATACACATATACACACACACACACACACACATATATACATACATAATTACATAAAAAAAGTAGAATAATAATTTTGAGTAATGATAGATTTAAAAAAAAGGGGGCAGAAATGAAAAGTATAGCATTCAGCATGTTTAGTACTCACAGTCTGTTCCTTTAAGACAAAAATATATATTACACAGCAGGTAGATGGGATCTCACGTCTCGCAGTCCACTGAAGTCTTGTGGTAACTTTTGAAAGGTAGGAAAAAACAAGGAGTCCCCCCCCCAACATCAGGTAATTCCGAATATATTCCTTGTTGGTAGATTGACAAAATATTCCGGAATTGACAGAATGGGTGAAGTAAGCCTCATCACACAGCTAGAGCGGCAAATTAAAGCTCACAGGGACCACCAGTGAGGCTAGTAGGGTGCAAAGCTAATGGACAGAAAGATTGAATGGCTGTATATATTTCAAGAATTGAATTAAAGGGGCAAAAAAAAAAAGTGTGTTAATGGCGCGATGTCAGCAAAGGCATCACACGTTCGCACAGGGTACTGCAGCTCAAACAAGGTATAATGCCTCAAGGGAGAAGCAGCACGGAGGCCCCTGTGTGCCGGGAAGCCTCAATAAGCCACAAAGCTATGGAAAAAAACCTGCACCCACATTGCTAATAGACCGGGTATAAAAAAAAAAAAAAAAAGGAACGATAGATAATGGGACATAAGATCACTGTCTGTACATGTTACATTATTTCAATTAGACATGTGCACTGCCGAAAAATTTGTTTTCGTTTATTTTCTGAAAATTTGAAAAAATAATTCTGTTTTATCCTTTTTTTGCTTTTTTCAGAAATTCGAAAATCCGTAAATTCTAAAAATTCTGAAAATTCCAAATTTTTCAATTTCCAATGTTCCGAATTTTCAGATTATTTCATTTTCGAAATTCCGAATTTTCAGATTAAAAATGGCTTTTAATTTTCGAATTCTCACATTTTAGATTTTTTTTTTTTTATTCGAAAATTCGAAATCCAAATTTCCAAAAATGAAAAAATTCTGAAATAAGAAAAAAATGTTAATTCGAAATTAACTTCTTAAAGACCGCCGCATGTACATTTACGTCGGCAGAATGGCACCGACAGGCACATCAACGTATATATACGTCGGTGCCTAGAGGGGGTTTGGGGGTCCGGTCAGAGCCCCCCGGTACATGCGGCGGTTCCTTGAGCTCCGGGAGCGATCCGGGATGAGGGGGCGGCTATTCGTTTTCAGCCACCCCCTCGCGATCGCTCCTAGCCAATGCGCGCGCCCCCCAGCCTCTTCCTGTGCCAACTGTAAACACAGGAAGAGGGACGTGATGTGTTCCTCCTCGTGACGGTCTTTTCGTCCGACGCCGAGGAGAGACGACATCACACAGTAAGTTGCACCAAGCATCACACTGACACAGGTACACATGGGCACACTTAACCCCCCCAGTCACCGCCGATCACCCCCCCCAGTCCATTGTCACATTGTGTCACTGAATGCAGTAATCATTTATTTCTGATAACTGCATTTAGTGTCAGTGTGACAGTAAAAAAAAAGTGTCAGGGCAGTTAGTCCTAGCCCCCTTTAGGGCCAGGGTAGCCCCCTACCTCCCCTAATAAAGGTTTAACCCCTTGATCACCGCCCTAGTTAACCCTTTCACCCCCTATTACCAGTGTCACTAAGCGATCGATTTTCTGATCGCTGTTTTAGTGTCACTGTTGCCGCTAAGCAGTTAGTTTTTTTTAGGTTCGCCGCCAGGTTCTATAGCGTTAGGTACCCCTATAAATAAAGTTTTTAACCCCTGATTGCCCCGAGTTAACCCTTTTACCAGTGATCACCATATAAGTGTGACTGGTGACGCAGGTTAGCCAGTTAGTTATTTAGGTTTTTAGAAAGCGTCAGGTACCCCCATATATTACCTAATAAAGGTTTTAACCCCCTGATTGCCCCCTAGTTAACCCTTTCACCAGTGATCACCGTATAAGTGTTACGATTGACGCTGGTTAGTTTGCTGTTTATAGCATCAGGGCACCCGCCGTATATAACCCAATAAAGGTTTAACCCCTGATCGCCCGGCGGGTGATCTCAATTAAATTTTAGCGTCTGTCAGGGTCTGCGTCGCCCCAGGCAGCGTTAGGTTAGTGCCAGTAAGGCTTACACACACTCGCAAAGCATACACCCCCCTTAGTGGTATAGTATCTGAACAGATACCTGATCTGATCAGATCTATACTTGCGTACCCAGCAGTTTAGGGTACCCAAAAATGCATTGTTAGCGGAATCAGCCCAGATTCCCGCTAGCACCTGCGTTTTGCCCCTTCCGCCCAGCCAAACCCACCCAAGTGCAGTATCAATCGATCACCGTCACTTCAAAAACACAACACACACAACTGCAGCATTCGCAGAGACAGGCCTGATCCCTGCGATCGCCAACAGTTTTTTTGAAGCGTTTTCTACATTTGCGTTTCTATAGCCAGGTGCTTTTTTTACCTGTGAATCATCACCAGTCTACAACTAAATTTAGAGCCCAAAATGGCAAAGCGAATGTACACTGGTGAAAAGGCCGTTAGGATCCTGAGCATGTTGTCAGATAGTGATGAGGAGGTCACGCATCTGTCAGATTCGGGCTCAGAATAC
This sequence comes from Rana kukunoris, assembly GCA_029574335.1. Classification (NCBI taxonomy): domain Eukaryota; kingdom Metazoa; phylum Chordata; class Amphibia; order Anura; family Ranidae; genus Rana; species Rana kukunoris. Next base: position 184,648,740 of record CM056053.1, on the reverse strand, counting down.
GATCCTGTTTACGACAGCGGCTCCATGTCAGATACTGTAGCTCTGACGACGGAGTGGTGGTCCCTGCTAAGGCCAGGTGTACCCGATCCCATTCTGAGGTTGTTGAGGAGCAAGAACCGCAGGACCCTTGTATGGAGCAGAAAGCCAGTACTAGCGCCGCTATTCCTTCTGGTATATTGGCAAGCACCAGCGGCCTAGTACACCCTGGTCGTTCATCCAGCACTGCAGTATCACGTGGTGACGTGGCGAGTCCCATAAGTGCAGTTCAAGCTGGCGAGGTGGCAAGCACAAGTAGTGACCCGCTGCCACCAAGAAGAAGACAAAGACAGGCCCGTCGTGCCCATATTCCCCTTTCCTGCTGAATTGGCCTATCCTGATTGGGTCCCCACCACTTCTGCAGCACCCGTACTTCCCCCATTCACCGTGGTATTCAGGTGGATACAGCGAATTTTATGCCACATGATTTTTATTCGCTGTATTTCACGGAAGATCTCTATAGATCTATTGTGGACCAGACTAATTTATATGCTGGTACCTACATTGCCGCTAATCCCCAGACCCTCCTTGCCAAAGAATGGAAACCTCTTGAGGTTTCCGAATTTAAGACCTTTCTGTGCCTTACCCTCAATATGGGCATACACAAATTTCCTCAATTGTGCATGTATTGGTCCACAGAGCCAATTGACCAAATGCCCATATTCTCTGCTCACATGGCCAGGAAACGATATGAGATGATCCTGCGGTTCCTGCATTTCAGCGACAATGCACTTTGTCGTCCAAGTGGAGACCCTGAATTTGCCCAGCTTTACAAAATTCGGCCCCTCATAAACCATTTCAACGAACGTTATGCAGCCTTGTTTAATCCCCAGCAAGTTGTCTGCGTTGACGAGTCCCTGATTACATTTTCTGGCCGCTTGTCTTTCAAGCAGTTCCTTCCCAGCAAGCGTGCCAGATACGGGGTCAAGCTCTATAAGCTCTGTGACAGGGCAACAGGCTACACATGGAGCTTTAGGGTTTATGAGGGCAAAGATAGTGAGGTAGAGCCGGAAGGATGCCCAGATTACATGGGGAGCGCTGGCAAGATTGTTTGGGACTTGGTGTCACCCTTATTCGGAAAGGGGTACCACTTATACGTGGACAATTACTACAGCAGTGTGCCACTTTTTAGTCACTTGTTTGATCGTCAGATTGGGGCATGTGGCACCATGTGACCTAATCGCCTGGGGCTTTCCCCAGCGGCTTGTAGATGCCCGTATTAGGCTGGGGGCGAGAGCCTGCTGCAGATGTAATAATTTGCTCACTGTGAAGTGGCGGGACAATAAGAATGTTTTCCTTCTTACCACCCATGTTCTGTCATGCAGACACGACAGAACAAATTCGTACGGCGACTGGTGTTGGATAAACCCCTCTGTGTCCACGAATATAACAAAAATATGGGAGGGGTGGACCTCAACGACCAGTTGATGGCGCGGTATCATATTGTCCATAAATCGAGACGCTGGTACAAAAAAGTGTCTACATTTATTTCAATTGACTCTACTGAATGCTTTTGTCTTATACAAATCTTCAGGACAGAATGGATCCTTCCTTCAATTCCAGAAGGATATCATCACAGAACTCCTGTATCCAGACGGTTCTGCACCTCACCATCCCCTACCAAATGCAGTAAGCCGACTGCATGAGAGGCATTTTTGTATGTCCTCAAGAGTACCCCTACCCAAAAAGCCCCCCAAAGAAGATGTCGTGTCTGTAGCAAGTGCGGATTTTGGGAGCCTAGCTGCGTACGGGACCCAGAATACCAAGCACCGCCGTCAGCATTTCTAAGGGCGCACATTTTTGATTTCACTCCTCACTACCTATCACAGTTTCGAAGGCCATAAAATGCCAAAATAGCACAAAACCCCCCCAAATGCTCCTATTTTGCAAAGTAGACACCCCAAGCTATTTGCTGAGAGGCATGTTGAGTCCATGGAATATTTAATTTTTTTGTCCCAAGTGATTGAATAATGACCAAAAAAAAAAAAAATGTACAAGACATTGTCACTAAATTATATATTTCTCACACATGCCATGGTTATATGTGTAATTGCACCCCAAAATACATTCTGCTGCTTCTCCTGAGTACGGGGATACCATATGTGTGGAACTTTTTGGGAGCCTAGCCGCATATGAGACCCCAAAAACTAAGCACCGCCTTCAAGATTTCTAAGGACATACATTTTTGATTTCACTCACACAAATCTTGAAGGCAGTGCTTGGTTTTCGGGGCCCCGTACGCGGCTAGGCTCCCAAAAAGTCCCACACATGTGGTATCCCCGTACTCAGCAGAAGCAGCAGAATGTAGTTTGGGGTGCAATTCCACATATGCCCATGGCATGTGTGAGAAATATATCATTTAGTGACAGTTTTGTATTTTTTTTTTTGGTCATTATTCAATGACTTAGGGCAAAAAAATGTAATATTCCATAGACTCAACATGCCTCTCAGCAAATAGCTTGGGGTCTCTACTTTCCAAAATGGGGTCATTTGGGGGGGGGTTGTGCTATTTTGGCATTTTATGGCCTTCGAAACTGTAAAAGGTAGTGAGGAGTGAAATCAAAGATGTGCGCCCTTAGAAATGCTGAAGGCAGTGCTTGGTTTTCTGGGCCCCATACGCGGCTAGGCTCCCAAAAAGTCCCAAACATGTGGTATCCCCGTACTCAGGAGAAGCAGCAGAATGTATTTTGGGGTGCAATTCCACATATAACCATGGCATGTGTGAGCAATATATGATTTAGTGACAACTTTTTGTAAAACTTTTTTTTTGTCATTATTCAATCACTTGGGACCAAAAAATAAAAATATTCAATGGACTCAACATGCCTCTCAGCAGTTTCCTTGGGGTGTCTACTTTCCAAAATGGGGTAATTTGGTGGGGTTTGTACTGCCCTGCCATTTTAGCACCTCAAGAAATGAGATAGGCAGTCATAAAATTAAAGCTGTGTAAATTCCAGAAAGTGTACCCTAGTTTGTAAACGCTATAACTTTTGCGAAAACCAATATCCGCTTATTGCGATTTTTTTTTACTAAAGACACGTGGCTGAATACATTTTGGCCTAAATGTTTGACTAAAATTTCGTTTATTCGATATTTTTTACTTGTTATAAGAATAATCTTTTTTTTTTTTTTTTCAAAATTTTCGGTCTTTTTCCGTTTATATTGCAAAAAATAAAAACATCGCAGAGGCAATCAAATACCATCAAAAGAAAGCTCTATTTGTAGGAAAAAAAGGACGCATATTTTGTTTCGGTACAACATTGTATGACCACGCAATTACTAGTTAAAGCAGCGCAGTGCCAAATTGTAAAAACACCTCTGGTCTTTAGCCTGCATATTGGTCCGGGTCTTAAGTAGTTAAAGGGGAATCTCTGAAAATGTAAAAAAAAAAAAAAAAAAACACACGTTAGAAAAATTACACAATTTCGAAAATTCGGAACTTCCAGAATTCCACGATTTTGTAAATTCGGGATTTCCAAATTCCGTTTTTTTTTTTTATGCAAAATCTAAAAATTTGAAAATTAGGTGATAATGGGAGTTGGGGGTACAAAGGGTCCTATCGTAGGATCTGCGGTTAGGAGGTGCCAGTATTTTTTGCATACATTTTGAATGGTCGTTGGTATAGGTCGTGATAATTCTATGGCTCTCGTTGGAAATGTTGGCCTTTTTGGGAACTAAAAGTTTGCATCTATTACTAGCATCTGCACAATGAAATCCCTTTTTAAAGGCACTTGTGGCAGTAGCTACGTTCAAGTAGGCATTTCCTAAGGTTATTGGCCTCACGCTTAAAATACAAAGGATTCGAACAATTGTATAACAACGTGGCACAGGTACAAAGATCCTCGTTGCTGAAAATTGCATGTTCCCATTCCCCTATGTACAGGTTGGTGTAGCCAGGGGCACAATAGGTGCCCATGGCTACTCCCTTTACCTGGAGGAATAGACAGCCATCAAAAAGGAAAGAAATATTGTAGTTAAGGATGTGGTCTAGGGAGAGGAGTATAAAGTCATTAAACGACACTTCATGGTGACCGATTGAGAGCACCCTGTGGATGCAGGCAAGCCCTCTAGAGTGCAGTATAGAGCTATAGAGGGCCTCCACATCAATGATTGCAAGGATGCAACTCTCAGAGAACAGTAAATCCTCTATGATCTGAAGACGTATAGCATTATGGATATAAGACAGTATTGTGAGAACAAAGGGTCTAATGTGTTTATCTATTAGTTTTGATACGTTTTCGGTAATGGAAACATTGCCGGAAAGTATTGGTCTCCCTGGCAGATCAACAGCATTTTTATGTATCTTTGGGAGCACTTAGACAGTCGTCACTCTTGGGGAATTGGTGCGAATAAAGTCCCAAGTTTGTTTGGAGATGGTTTTGTTAAAGAAATCATCATCTACAAAAACAAATTGATTTTTTTTTTATTGAAGGCCTCCACAATGTCAGAGCCTACCAGACAGTACCAGTTACAGTTACTTCGAAAATGAATGCACATTTTGCTGTAATGTTCGTTATCCATAAGGACAATATTGCCTCCCTTATCACTAGATTTTAAATCGTGATAGTATCGTTATTTGATAAACTTTGTGGGACCATTTTTTCATTTTTGGTTAGATTTTGAGACAGAGGAGGTGTAGACTCTAAAGATATTATTATATTATTTCCTGGCAGGTCAGTTTAAGGAAGGTCATGACACCATGATCGGAGCAGGGTATAGGGAAGATTTTTTTTTGGAGGGTAGATTTTGTAGGTGGAATACCTACAGATGGATCTTCAATTTTTCCAAGAAACGATTCTAGATGAATTGTATCAATAAGGTCTCTTGGTTCGCTTTCCTCTAAAAGTTAGTAGGTTATCTAGAGCTTGTTGCTTGCTAAAACGTGCAACAGCCTTCTGTATCAGGATTTTCCTTTGCAAACATACTTAAGTAGCAGTTTACGAGTGTATTAATGTAAATCTTTTATAGCTACAAACTTGTCCAATTTATTATTTGGACAAAAGGTGAGGCCTTTATAAAGGACTAAGATTTCATCTGAAGTGAGATTATGTGCTGAAAGATTAGATTTAATTGTGAGAGGAGAGTGATGCATTCAAGGCGGTGAAGCTAGGACTATGACATTTCATGTTACATAATCTTATCCTACAATCCTCTGGGTTATCCATTTTAATTTATAAAGGAGTTACTTTCCTGAATGATTAGGCCTTTTTCTACTTTACTATTGTACATGCTCTGTTAATGGAATTGTTGAGAATTATAAAATATTTTAAACAAATTCTAAATTAAGTCATTGGTATAGTCGTGTTAAGCTGTATTCTTTTCCCCCAAAAAACAAACAAACACTTTTTTACAGATCCTAACTGCATTTTAATCACTCGTTGCAGCCAGCCTGTCCACACAGGCTTAAAAACTGTACAAATCTTATGTTTTCAGGTTACAATCCGATTTTGCTCTTCCAAAAATAGTTTGTAAATTGTCCAAGAACAAAAAAAAAAAGTAGGAGGGGGAGAAGGAGTCTGCCAAAACCAACATTGAATTTTAGCAAATAATCAGTTCAGTTTTTCTAGCTTTAGTGAAAGCTACCCACTACAATTTTCTTTAGGGTTGGAAATCAACTTATCAATTTGCTGCTGCATGTAATCCAACCATAATGGTAAAGTCATTAGACATGAAATGTATGTGCTGCCAGAATATGGTGTCATTGACGCTGTTCCCAAGAGCTATAACGATGTGCAATTACACATACACGTTAAAGGAATACCCAAGCATTTTATTGAAAAGGGAACTACGTTTAGGTTTGCCTTTGGCCTCCTAATCTTGACTTTCCGCTTACAAAATGGCCATTATCAAATCTAACGCTCAACTCCCATTTTATTTCATTTTGGTTCCAGTTCCAAACGTCAACAGCGTTCACTGAACTTAGATACAGTACATTCAGCTCATCATTCGTAATAACCAATACCAAACAAACTTTTACCCTTTTATACAATTTACTTTAGCTGTCTAAAATATTGAATTACACATGAAAGTTACAGATGCAACAAAAGGTAAAATACAGATATAATCGTATGTATCTGGGTATAGTGCACACCAGCGTATAGTGCGCACCCCATTTCTAGAAAGGAAATTTCCGGAAAAAAAAATTACTTACAGTTTAAATGCCCCTCATCAGTGTCTTGCAAAAATATGGAGGATCTCCTATTTAATCGGGGTGTGCAGCACCCACAACTCTTTCAAACGTGTTACCTATTCTAAATACAGATATTAAAACACAAAACGTTTTGAAAATGTTGCAGGGTATTTCACATACCATGTATTGTGGGAAAAAGACTTGTACATAGATTGTGGTACAAGTTTTTATCTTGGCTCATTTCAAACACTTTTTCCCATTCCTGGACAGTCATTTGATTTTTTAGGCTTTCCGCAGTTTGATCTTCCTCCCGCAAGTCTCGTCCACCAAACTAAAATAAGTAAATAAATGAAAAAAAAATAAATAACTACAGAATTATATATGGAATACAAAATATTCAGTTCCAAATTAGATTAAGGCAGACACTTACCCTTGGATTAGTAGCACCCACATAACATGCTAAAAATGCCAATCTATAGGACAGATCTCTGACACCCAATGCTTTTAGACCTTGAATACCTTCATTATTAAATCCTTCACCACCTCTTACTTTTGCTCCAGATTCCATTCGCGCATCTGAAAAATTGACAAGTCAAAATTACACCCTTCCCATCTTCTAGACAAAAATAGAGTACAAAAACACCAATAGCCGGGTTAATGCAAAAAAAAAAAAAAAAAAGGGAGACAGTGACAAGTAGATGCATCTGAGGGGGTCTGTGTACTTGCATACACACACACACACACACACTTCTGGAGCTTTCAATCAATCATTCTACTGACCACTCCTTAGGAGTGCTCTGTAACCACAGTTAAAAACATTTTTCAATCATAGAGGACTGAAAACTAGAGGGGCTATTATGAATACACTGACTGGTTGGTTTAATCCAAAGAATAAAGTTTTTATTTTAAATTATATAAACATTATACAAGGAAAATATGATTGACAGGGAGGCTAAAAAACTAATTACTGTGAGATCTGAGCTGATGGAGCTTTTGGTCAGATCAATACACAGACATACACATTCAAGACCACAAACATAACAAAGAACATTTAAAAGGCAGAGGAAAATCCCCAGTACGTAAATTAAGCCGCTGCTCCAATAAGTATCCTTCATAGATTTGTCTCTCCGTATTCCAATCACCTTTCGGCACCGCTGTGGAGGGATCATGAAAACCGGAGGGAGGGGGGAGAGATGGTTTTGCAGGACGGCCCGACAGTCGGGTGTAACGTACTGGGGATTTTCCCCTGAGAGATAGACATCCCTCTTCTTGCCTACTGACGTCCGGAGAGCCTTTTAAATGTTCTTTGTTAGGTTTGCCGTCTTGAATGTGTATGTCTGCATTGATCTGACCAAAAGCTCCACCAGCTCAGATCCCACAGTAATTGTTTTTTAGCCCCCTTGTCAATCATATTTTCCTCGTATCATGTGTTATATAATTTAAAATAAAAGCTTTATTCTTTGGATTAACCAAACCAGTCGGTGTATTCATAATAGTCCCTCTAGTTTTCAGTCCTCTATGATTGAAATGTTTTTCTATATATGCTGTCAGGGACTGAACCACTGACCAAAAACACATGATACACACCAATAGCCTCATCTTTCTACTTTAATTATCTGTAACCACATTGCCTTCAGCATGCTATCTCCACAGGAACTGACTTGTCATGTGTGAAACAACTTTGCATTCATTCCAAGGCTCAGACAGAGCTGATGTTTTTCCAGCCACAAAAATCAATAACCGTTAGAACTGCACAGCCGATTAGAGGATTAGATATCTACACACCAGATCCAGCCCTTCACATTAAAAAAAAAAAAAAGTTAGGTACCTGGTAATTTTTTTTAAGAAGTCTTCCAGGGCAGAATCTGAGAGACAGGCTCCTCCTCCCCAAAACAGGAAACAGTCCACCATTATAAAATTTCAGTCTCATCTGCGTGCCTCAGTTGTATTAAAGTACCAAAGGAAATCTCAGTAAGCTTAAAGCTCCCCTATTGTACCTGCTATTTGTCGTTTAAAGGGTGGGAACTAGTACTGCCCTGGAAGACTTCTTAGAAAAAGTTACCAGGTACCCAACGATTTTCTCAAATCGTCTTCCAGGGCAGCCTCTGAGAGGATGTCTCAAGCAATACTTACGAGTGTGGGGGTAGACTCTGGAGCACCTTGCGACCAAATGCGTGGTTTTGGTCTGAAAGCTGGTCTATACGATGGTGCCTTGCGAAGGTACTGAAGCTCGACCATGTTGCTGCCCTGCAGATCTGCTCCGGAGTCGCCCCTGCTTTCTCTGTGACCAAGGTTGCCCAGGCTCTGGTTGTGTGCGTTCTGATCCCGCCTGGAGTAGGGAGGTTTGGTGCCTCATAGGTCATCTGTATTGCCATTCTTATCCATCTGCTGATGGTATTCTTGGATGTCTGCTTCCCCTTGTTATCTCCTGCATAGAGGACAAAGAGGTCGTTCTTCGTCCATCCTTCGTTCGAGGTATGTAATGAGTGTGTTTCTTGCATCGAGTTTGCTGTAAGTGTCTATCTCCTTGTTGCCCATAGTATTTGGAAGCAAAGGGATGATGATATTTTGGGTTCTATGGAATGTTGAAGAGACCTTGGGTAGGAAGGCCAAGTCTGGCGAGAGAATGTGTGTCCAAGTGTATTAGGCAGTATGGTTTCATCATGGACAGGGCTTGGATTTCACTTACTCTTCTGGCGGATACTAGGGCCACAAGAAGTGCAGGTTTTTATCTGAGCTGTCCTCCATCGGTTCGAATGGAGGGGAGAGGAACCCTCCAAGTTCTGTGGACATGTCCCAATTTAAAGGTCTATTCATTTTAGCCGGGCTAGCTTTTACGTGACATCAGGAACCGCTTTTTGAAAGAATAAATTATCTAATATTCTTCTAGCTCAAGGGCATTTCTGAATGAACAGCATTCATAGTCAGGTTGATTTGCAAATAACGTGTGAGTTTATCACACAGGTGGTATCATGAACACAATGAAAAATAGTATTACAGTTTAGCGTAGATGAAAAATATATGATATTGAATCGATCGTGCTGTAGAAAGCTTATGAAAGCACGTGTGCTGTCTGAGGCTCCATCTTTGTCTCCTTAGAGTTTTCCAAAGTTAAGAAGAAACAGGAAATGACACATTCTTCTGTTCATCTGTTCTCCTTGTCCGAGTAAATATGTCAGTGTTATCTTTCAAAGAGGGTGTGAGTGTGTCTTAGTGTGTGTGTGTGAGCGTCAGTGCATCGTGTAAGTGTGTGGTGTAAGTGCTCAGCCTTCTTAAAGCATAACTATATATAACAAACGTACGTCATGACCTCATACTGTCCAGACTTAGACCCTTGTATGGCACACATTCATTTCTGCTATGTTCAGCATTATGTTATACCAAGAGAAGATCTTAGCACAGAGAGTCGTATGGAGTTTGATTGACAGGCACACGTGACACTATACTTAAGAGTAGTGTGCTGATGCAACGTCATAACCTATATGAACATATATTACCAACTATAACTTCATTAAGTAACTATATACCAATACATACTAGTATAAATACGATTTTACTAAACAATAGATATAAAACAGGTATATTTATCTCACTGTAAATGTAAATACTTTTCTATTCTTGTCACCCTACACCAAGATACCTTATGTCATTCTCAAAATTGGCTGACCAGAAATATCCAGCAATGCTCAGCTTTAGATTGAAGAATCATGTCATATCAATTGAACAAGGTCATTCACTCATACCCAATTACTATGACTACTCATAAAACCATATATGTTTTGCAAGCTTGCCATGAATTATGAATTGCCGAATTATGAATTTTAAATAATATTCCAACACTTTATCAGGGGATCCTCTGAGTCTGGTGTCCATGAACGAGCAGAGTGATGCCACTTGTACCTACAGTGTGGCTTGGGATATATTTTGTCTGCTCCATCTTGCAGAAAATCCAGGATTGTTGGGATTATTCCTCTGCTGGGGGAGGGATGTTTGTTTTTGTTCCAGGAGACAAACTTTCCTCACTTTCTCGTAGATTGCCCCGGTCACAGGCTTCCTACTATCTAGGATGGTATTGATCACCTTGTCTGACAGCCCTTTGTTCTGAAGTCCTTACCCTTTCAGTAACCAAGCGGAAAGCTTCAGGATTCTGAGATTCTGATGGTTGACTGGGCCCTGCGAGAAGAGATCTGGCTAGTCCGTCAGTGTCAGTCGATATTGGACGCAGAGTTTTATATGGCTGAACCATGCTCTTTGGGGCCAGTGCGGTGCTACTAGTATCACTATTGCTCTCTCTGCCTTTATTTTTGTAATCACTCTTGGTATGGGAGTAGGAGGGAATGCATAACAGTTGCCATCCAGTGAGAACAACGTTGGGGGATTTCACGTTTGCTTTGGAGCCGAATAGATCTACCTCGGGCACCCCCCATGTTTGAGAGATTTGTGTGAAGAAGGTCGTTTGGTTTAGTGACCACTCTGTTTTATGGTCTTACGGCTCAGGTAGTCTGCCATAGTGTTGTCTGTTCCTTTTAGCAGGATGGCTGATGTTGACCTTATGTTTGATTCTGCATATAGCAGGATTGTTTCAATCAGCCTTATCAAGCCTTGGGACTTTGCCCCTCCTTGTCTGTTTAGGTATGCCACCATCATTGTGTTGTCCAATAGTATTTTTTATGTCTCTCCCCTGTATTGCTGGTTTGAACACTTTCAATGCTTCCTCCACAGCTTTTAGCTCCCTCATATTTGAGGAGACTTGGGTCCACCTGGAACGTCATTACCCCTGTGTGCAGAGGCCCTCCATGTGTGCCCCACAGCCTAGAGTGCTGGCATCAGTGGCAATCCTGACTGGGTCGGATTGCGCCCATTTGCGTCCTTTGATGTATCAAAGTGGATTGCGCCACCATTGGAGTGTTTGACTGTGGTCGGAATGGACTTGTCCAAGCATGAGTGGTTGCCATCCCACTGGGACAGAATGTAATTCTGTAGGGGTCTCATATGAATCTGTGCCCAGGTGACGGCTGCGATTGAAGATGTCATCGGACCTAGCACTGTCATTCCCTGTCTGATTGTGATGGCATTGGTCTCTTAGGGAGGTTACTGCCTGTGTGATTTTTTGTTCTTTTCTTCCATAAGGAAGGTTTTGGTTAGTCTGGAGTCCAGCATATAGCCCAAATATACCACTCTTTGGCTTGGGGTCATCTGCAATTTCTCTGCATTCACTATCCACCCCAGGTTTTGCAGATGGGACATGCTTGTGCACAGGTTGTTCTCTAGTGTTTCTACAGAATCTAAAGAATAGCAGATCGATCGTCTAGGTATTTCTATTATGCCAATGCCTTGTCTTAAACCCTTTAGCGCTTCTGCCATGATCTTTAAGATTCTGGGTGCCGAGGAGATGCCGAAAAGGAGAGCTGTATATTGCAGGTGCAGAGTGGTTGCTGGCCCTTGTACTGCGAACCTCAGGAATTTTTGGTGATCCTCCTTTATTGCCATGAATGTGTCGCATGGTAGGATATTTCTGATCGAGTAAATGGACGCCATTTAGAATTTTTTTGCTCTGTTGAGTGGTTTGAGGTTCAGTATGAGCCTCAGCTTGCCTGACGTTTGTTTCTTTGCAAAGAAATGGGAAAAGAACCCCCTTTATACCTCTTCTTGGAGGTAGGAAAATAGGAACAAGGGTGCGCTAGTAAACTAAAACAAAATTACAAAATAAGTGATCTACTATGGTTAACTTTGTTAAGATGATCCAGTAAGATGTTGGTGAAAACCTCTCACTAAATCACCATAAATAGCATAGCCTGTGCCAACATGTGCAAAACATCAAAACAATACAGCACAGAAAACATGTGCGGGAAAAGTGCGGAAATTGTTCTAGAAGTCCATAGATAAGTATATTTGCATATATTAGTCTTGATTGCATTAGCTCATGCTGGTGCTCTTGTAAATCCCAGTTGAGGTCCACAAACAAAATTGCAAAATGTGTGATAACTAATAAGAATAATTTTGTTAAGATGATCCAGTAAGATGTTGGTAAAAACCTCTCACAAAATCAACATAATTAGCAAAACCTGTGCCAACATGTGCAAACCAACATAAGACAGCACAGAAAGCATGTGCGGGAAATGTGCGGGAATTGTTCTAAAAGTCCATAGATAAGTATATTTGCATATATTAATCTCGATTGTATTGGCTCATGCTGGTGCTCTTATAAAATCGCAGTTGGGGTCCACCTTCACCAGTAAGAACAGTCTTCACCCAAAGTGCACAAGTGAAATGGTTCCTTACCAGATAACAATGACCCTTAATTTGATACCAAAGTAAGGAGTCACATACAGCTGTACAGGAAAACCTGTTGGATGAGATGCGTCCTGCTGCTAGGTATACTTGTACTCAGATGGATCCCAATGGTTGCATGGAATGACAAAATAATGCCAACATAGTGTAAACCGTTTATTTAAAAAAGTAAAAAACATAAAAGTGCCAAATGGCTGCTTTCTATGAGTAGTGCCCCAAAAGCTTCCTGAAGATGTTCACAACGAAAACGTACGTCGAGGCGGTATCCATCCAAGCACGCTAATTCATCACTTCCCGTCCCGCTGGTTCCGACTACCTGCTAGCTGGAATGCACGCCTGAGACGCATGTCAGATGCCCGGGATTGATGATCTTTTCACCCATACGATCTAGCCTCAGTGCCGGGTTTTGGGGCACTACTCATAGTAAGCAGCCATTTGGCACTTTTATGTGGTTTTTACTTTTTTAAATAAACGGGTTACACTATGTTGGCATTATTTTGTCATTCCATGCAACCATTGGGATCCATCTGAGTACAAGTATACCTAGCAGCAGGACGCATCTCATCCAACAGGTTTTCCTGTACAGCTGTATGTGACTCCTTACTTTGGTATCAAATTAAGGGTCATTGTTATCTGGTAAGGAACCATTTCACTTGTGCACTTTGGGTGAAGACTGTTCTTACTGGTGAAGGTGGACCCCAACTGCGATTTTATAAGAGCACCAGCATGAGCTAATACAATCAAGATTAATATATGCAAATATACTTATCTATGGACTTTTAGAACAATTCCCGCACATGCTTTCTGTGCTGTCTTGTTATGTTGGTTTGCACATGTTAGCACAGGTTTTGCCAATTATGTTGATTTTGTGAGAGGTTTTTCACCAACATCTTACTGGATCATCTTAACAAAATTATTCTTATTAGTTATCACACATTTTGCAATTTTGTTTGTGGACCTCAACTGGGATTTACAAGAGCACCAGCATGAGATAATGCAATCAAGACTAATATATGCAAATATACTTATCTATGGACTTCTAGAACAATTTCCGCACTTTTCCCGCACTTGTTTTCTGTGCTGTATTGTTTTGAGGTTTTGCACATGTTAGCACAGGCTATGCTATTTATGGTGATTTAGTGAGAGGTTTTCACCAACATCTTACTGGATCATCTTAAAATTAACCATAGTAGATCACTTATTTTGTAATTTTGTTTTAGTTTACTAGCGCACCCTTGTTCCTATTTTCCAATGTCTGTAATCTATTGATTATTTTTTTCACTAAATATTGGCGCGATAAATTTTCTGCACACATTCTTCTTGGAGGTACTTGGCGGATCACTTTCTGATCCGATAGATTTTACAGAGATTCTAAAAAGGCTTTTGCTCAATCTTTGTCCTTTGGTAGCATAGTTACCAGGTACTTGGTTGGGGGGGGGGGGCGCGCAAGCGGTAAATTCTATTGCGTAGCCTTCTGTTATGGTGCATATGATAAATACCATTGGTTGTAAAAAGCTGAGAGTCTGCCCCCTACCTGATGACAGTTGTTTTTTGGGTTAGGTGGCTTAAGGATGAATTCAGCCTTGCCTTTTTTGTTTTGTTGTACCATTGCTTCTTCGCTCCCAGCTTGTTAAACGTTTTGAATTGCCGAAAAAGGTGTCTTCCCTCGTTTTTTTTTGGTTTGGGGAAAACCCTTGTTCTTTGCTGCGGTTTTGTCTAGCACCATTTCTAGTTCGGGCCTGAACAATAGGTGTCTGGTGAATGGAATTCCACACAGCCTGTTTTTGGAAGAGATGTTACCTCCCAAAGATTACAGCCACAGGACTCTTTGGGCCAAGTTGAGTAGCGCTGTGGCCCCCTGAAGTTATTCTGACAGTTTAAGCTGAGGCATCTGCTAGAAAAGCTGCTGCTCTTGTCAGCCTGGGGATAGTTTTTATTAACTCTTCTCTAGGTGTGTCACTTTCCAGTAGTTCTTGAAGCTGGGTTAACCAGATTAGCAAGGTGTGAGCTGTGCAGGTGGAAACTTCAGATTTGCAGCCCCTGCTTCCCAGGCACTCTTTAAAATGGCTTTCCATTTTCTTGTCCATGGGATCATTTAAAAAGGTACCCACGACGAAGGCATAGTCAGATTTATTTGTGACTTGACAGAGAGGCATCCACCTTTGGGGCATTTTGTCTAGATTTTGGCATCTGTCTCTGCAAACAGATATCAGCATTTGACTGCCGCTGGTATGAAGAGTATTCTCTCTGGGTCTTCCCACACTTTTTGATGATATCTTTAAGAGTTTGGTGTACAGGAAATGTTCTAGGTTTCCTGGGTTGTAGCCCTTTATACATCTTGTCATGTAGTGTGGGCTCTGCATTTTTTTGCTCTTTAATACCCAACATGTCAGCCATAGCCTTGAGAAGATTATCCGTGTCTGAGGAAAATAAGTTGCCCTCTAAAGCCGGATCTACCTCCTCAGAGTCTGAGCAAAGTCCATCCTCTGATTTGGATTGCTCGGATTCGTCTAAATCCTCCTAGTACAGGTCTGACTAATATTAGTTGGCACTTCTAACTTCTCAATAGCTGAACGTAGTGGTGTCATGGTGTTCTTTATTTCTTAAAAGAGTTGAGCAGTTCTTACAGATAACCTTGCGAATCCATTTTGTCTATGCATTTTTGGCATAGAGGTTTTTCCATTCAGGTGAAAATCGGTGGCTGCATGAAGAACATGTTTTGTGGCTTCTCGTTTTCCTTTCCTCTGGGGTCCTTGCCTGAAATCAAGCACATAAAGGGTCCCCGTGAGGAAGGGTGGTTAAATAATTTCTGTGAGCAGGCAGTTTTTACAATGAGGTTAAGGCAGAGGTGACTCTGGAGTAGGGATAAGCTTGGGTGTGTTCGCATAGTCCACGTGCAGAGCCCGCCAGGAAGTCTGCACGGTGCTGCGCTAATCACAGCAAGGGAGACATATCCCCTATGCTTGGCTGCAGAGATCAGAAAAAAGTTCTGGCTTGCAGGAACTGCAGGGCAGGGTGGTGAAGCATCAGACATAGTCAGCCACCAGGATGCTCTGCTTAGAGGAGCCTTTTTAACCGCTTCTTGCTTAAGCTGACCCCATGCAGGTTGGTGGACATACCTGTACATGCCACAGTTGCTGTGTCCTCCTTCCTGACCTTTCATTAGGGAGGGGGACTCTGCTATTTTGTCCAGGAATTAAGTCACTGGGCTGTTTGTTTTTTTTCAGACTCCAGAAAAATGGCTGCCGACCAGAACCGCGTTGCAGTATGGGGAGAAGCTAGTGCTTTAGTTTCAGACTGGGGGGGGGGAGGGGGGAATGATTGCAGACCCTTGGTAGGGGTGAAATCTCAGGCAGAGCAAGTTTTGTATGCTCAAAAATTCTGCTCCTGCTCTCCCTCCCAAGGCCCGCTGGGCTGAAAGGGATGCTGGCAGGGGGGTCTCCTGCTACTAGCACAGAGACAAGGTAAAATACATGTTTTTTGCAGCTCCTGTGGGTCCGGAGGAAACAACAACTGAGGCATGCAGGCGAGACTGTGAAATTTATAAAATGGTGGACTAATGCGTTTCCCGTTTCAGGGAGGAGCCTATTTCCCAGACGCTGCCCTGGAAGATGATTTGAGGAAAAAAAAAAAAGGAATTAGATTACTTTTTCTACATGCATTGGAGACAAAGACCTGACATAGGTTTGCACACACCCAGGCATGTTCATTGCCACCACCTCTGCAACATCCTTGCTTGTCTGTCTTCGGTGCAGTGTGAACTGGTTTTACAGTTTATGTTTCATTCATAGGGCGATGGACAAAAAAAAACAACACACACCACACAATGGCCTCACAAATTATTATTGCAGAATTTCAGCTTACTTAGCTGAATCAACAGGTGGAACAAATGGAAAAAAAAAAACCTCTAGATTGCTGAATTTTGTTCAGTCTGAGCCATGGAAAATTTCTGCCACCATCTAGAGCAGCGTTTCTCAAGTGCAGCACCACAACAGGTCTCGTTTT
The DNA here is from genome assembly GCA_029574335.1 of Rana kukunoris. NCBI lineage: Eukaryota > Metazoa > Chordata > Amphibia > Anura > Ranidae > Rana > Rana kukunoris. The sequence goes on along the minus strand of CM056053.1, from coordinate 184,632,278 downwards.
CCCTCAGATAAAAACAGATATGGCATTTACTAAGGCAGTGAAACTAATCAAACCACCTGTGCAAAATAATGGAAAGCCTGACCAGTTGGGGCACCTTGAGAACTGGAGTTGAGAAACACTGATCTAGAGCATCTCAAGAAGAATGTCTTCTGTTGTAAAAAAAACCTTTACAAAGCTCAGTTAAATGCCAACATTTAACTAAGCGGCGCCATAACGCGGGAATCGGACGTCGGACACTAGCGGTGCGGTGTTAACTCCCGCTAGCCGCCGATAAAGGGTTAATACCGCCCGCCATGCGCCGCTGCAGAGGAGCATTGTGGGCGGTATTGCAGCGGTTTCCCATTGTTTTAAATGGGAAGGAGCGATATACACGCCGCTCCTCTCACCGCTCCAAAGATGCTGCAGGCAGGAGATTTTTTTCTCTCCCGCCAGCGCATCTCCTCAGTGTGAAAGCCCTTGGGCTTTCACATTGAGGATGCAGTCAGTCCAGGAGTTTTTCAGGCGGTATAGCAGCGCTATTTTTAGCGCTGTACCGCCTGAAAAAACTCCTTAGTGTGAAAGGGGTCTTATGGTTTCAATAAGTGCATGCTTCAAATAACTATGCCGTTTAAAAAACTATAGCACTCTGGGAATCTAAATGCAGAAAAAAAAACGCACACAACACACACACACACACCCCAATATCAAAGACATATCAAAATTCTTAAATACTTGCCTTTAGTAGTTTTACAATGACAGATGCTTGTTCTAGTACAGCAGATACAACATGTATTATTTCAAGATGAGATATTACATCAATGCTACTGTAGTGTGCTCTAATTTATGGTAAAACTTGGAATTTCAACATTTTAAAAATATCCATTAGGATTTAAAAAGGTTTTCACAGACTGAAATGCTTTCATTACCTCCAACTGACAGAGCAGCTATATCAGGTACAACAATTAATGTACCAGTGAAATCACATCGATCCCCTGCCATAGCAGTTTCAACGGCTTCTGCACGAAGGATAACTTCCACATTGCGTGGAATTGCTCCACGAGGCAATTCTGACTGAGTTTCCTGAATTCTTACCTAAAAAAGCATGGAAGAAATCATTTGAATAAATGGTGTGTTACAAGAGGCCAGGATGGAAAAACTGGTGCATTAAATAATGAAACAATGCAACAAGGGTAGATTTACAACCCGTGCTGCATTGTTAAAAACCGTCCCAAAACAGTCACCAAGACATACTTGATGAAGTCAAAATGAGCAACAATTTAAAGATGGCTCAACATCGCCCACTAAATCCTTGCAGCTCTGTCAGTACTACATTGTAGAAAAAGCTGAAAAAACAAAACAAAGACACATGCTCAACAACGTACATGAAAATGCTATATATTATATATACACACACACACACACACACACACACACACACACACACAATGTATAGATAAAAATTAGAGTGCTACCAAATTGTCAAGTAAAATATCTATGTATTCTCAATGGTAGCCTGCATACAGAGGGGATCAAACCAGCGCCAAGCTGGTTTAAACCGTCTCAAACAACCAGTGCATAGAAGGGCCATGAGTTGTATATACAGTAGCTAAAACGTGGGAGGTGTCAAGACTGACAGCAATCAAACTCCTCCAGCAGGTAAACTCTTCCTCTAAACACTCATGCTTTTCCTGTAATAGGCTAAACCTGAAACTGCATGGCCCCCTCAAGACATAACTTTGTCCATTCCCTGAAATTGGGAAAAGAGACCAAAATGGCTACAGGGCACACAACCAAAACCTGCCCAGGCTCCTAAAAATGGTATGGTTATGGTGGAGTATTGTGTATACTATGCTGGACCTTCCATGAACTGGTGGTTGTGTATAAACACAGTTTTATCCAGAGTGGAGCCACTTCCTTCCCTCCTGGATGATGCCTACTATTGAACCGATATGGATTATATACATTCACATGGCTTTGGGTTATTAGAGTGATCCCCACATCAATTTGTGCAATACTTTTTATTCATTTTATTGTAAATATTTCATTTGCACCACTTAGTGTGCTTTCGAGAGGCAGCACCATTCATAACCTGTACAATTGGTGATGTTGTTAAATAAGAAAAGCCAATGCCAGATGTCCAGCAGAGGAGCAGAAGCCTTAAAAGATCAGTCAATTTCTTTTTTGTGTAGTGCTTACTTCCATAGGAGCCGCTGGAATTTTGTCCAGGTTCTTCCCCAGTGGATTGCCCCACAGCCAGGCACACAATCTAAGCCACACTTTTGCTCAACTTCTTTCTGTAAAGCTGAAGCAGGAGTCCTTGTATATAGCAAACGGTGGACTTGGTTTTGTAATAGAAGCAGTTAACAGCAAACAAACTTCTTGTGTTCATACAGATTCTGTGTTACCATAAATTAATAGGTGGCTCTAGCCAGGGCCGGCGCAAGGCAACATGGGAACTTGCCTTATGGCACGCCAGGGAACAGGGCGGAAAATTGAGGTTGCCACCTGTCTGGTTTTGACACCATTTCCAGCTGAAAGGGGGTACCATGGGGGCCTTCTTTTACAAACCCAAGCACGCAGGGGGGTCAGAGCAGCAGGCAGGGGAAGCAATTAAAACATAAGGGAGAGAGAGAGGCGACAGGCAGCTGCTGGAGAAGTTTTTAATAAAATGAATGCTTAAAAACAATCCACCAACTCTCCATGTTAGAGCTGTAGGCATGTCCATCTGTGAAGTCGGCTGTCCCATTCTCCCCTCCGATCCACTCTGCCGTTTCGCTGGAGGAAGCCAAGGATACAGAGCTGTGGGGAAACTGCAGTGAGCCGTCAACCTGGGGTGCTGTGACCAATCAGAGCGTTCCAGAGGCTTAATTACGCCTCCATCATCAGAGACCGACAGTTCACATGAGTTTACCGCGCCTCTCTGTTTCCTCCAACTATTCAGTGAAACAGCAGCGTGGATCGGAGGGGAGAATAGGACAGCCGACTTCACAGACTGACATGCCTACAGCTTTAACAAGAAGAGTGAGTGGATTGTTTTTAAGCATTTTATTAAAAACTTCTGCACTAGCAGCTGCCTGTCACCTCTCTCTCTCCTCTGTGTTTGCAACCTGCTCCTCTGTAATTGTCCCCCCCCTCTGCATTTGCACCCCCTAACCTCCTCTGCATTTTCTCCAAACCCCCAGCTGTCCGGGCCCCCCTGTGTGCTGGGGCCCTGTGATACCCCCATGGCAGTCGACAGGGGGTATTGGAGGCAGGAGGATTTGTGCCGATAGGGGAAGATTTGTAATAGGAGGGGATGGGAATAATGCCACCCCAATCGCGAAGCAAAACTTATTTTGGATGACCGGCATCCCACAATTATGTTTGTGATTTTGCCGCAATTTGTCAGGCGAACTGTTGAGGGACTCAGGACGGGAGCCGCCTGGTGCACAGATTGTTCAGAAACAGGTAAGGGGGACCGACTTGTTTAAAAAAACAAAACACTTTAACCACTTAAGGACCCCCTACTGCACATATACGTAGGCAGAATGGCACAGCTGGGCACATCAACGTATATATACGTTGATTTTAGTACCCAGCCGTGGGTCAAGGGCGCGCGCCCGTGACCCGGTCCGAAGCTCCAGGACCGGGACCGCGGGATTCGCGAACCCGATCGCCGATGCAGTGCGGCGATCCGTCCCTGGAGCTGAAGAACGGGGAGAGCCGTGTGTAAACACGGCTTCCCCATGCTTCTCTGTGGCCGCAGCATCGATCGCGTCATCCCTGTAATAGGGGGACGCGATCGATGACGTCACACCTACAGCCACACCCCCCTACAGTTGTAAACACACACACAGGGAACATTAAAAGTCACAGCGCCCCTTGTGGTTAACTCCCAAACTGCAACTGTCATTTCCACAGTAAATACATTTTTTGCTGTGAAAATGACAATTGTCCCAAAATGGTGTCAAAATTGTCCGAAGTTTCCACCATAATGTCGCGGAAAAAAAAAAAAAAACGCTGATCGCCGCCATTAGTAGTAAAAAAATTTTTTTTTATAAAAATGCAATAAAACTATCCCTTTATTTTGTAAACGCTATAAATTTTGCGAAAATCAACCGATAAACGCTTATTGCAATTTTTTTTACCAAAAATATGTAGAAGAATACGTATCGGCCTAAACTGAGGGAAAAAAATGTTTTTTTATATATTTTTGGGGGATATTTATTATAGCAAAAAGTAAAAAATATTGCATTTTTTTTAAATTGTCGCTCTATTTTTGTTTATAGCGCAAAAAATAAAAACCGCAGAGGTGATCAAATACCACCAAAAGAAAGCTCTATTTGTGGGGAAAAAAGGACGCCAATTTTGTTTGGGAGCCATGTCGCACGACCGCGCAATTGTCAGTTAAAACGACGCAGTGCCGAATCACAAAAAGGGGCAAGGTCCTTTACCTGCATTTTGGTCCGGGTCTTAGGTGGTTAAACAGGAAAAAAGGCACACTGCACTGCTGGGATTTGTAGTCCTTTGTAACTGCTGGTATTCTGCATTGCGTTTTTTATAATGTATTGCTTGTTGTTCCTCTATAGCTGCTGGTATTGCACTGTATAATGTATTATTGCTGGGATTTGTAGTTGCTCTATACCTGGTCAATGGTAATCTGCATTGTGCAGTATAATTATACAATGACAATGCAGAATACCAGCAGTTACAGAGGACTACAAATCCCAGCAATAGTACATTATACAGAGCAATGCAGAATAACGCCATCTATAGAGGAACACATCAGATCCCAGCAGTAATACATTACAGTATACTATTGCTGACATGTGTACAGTGCACGTGTGCATGCCGGGGGGGGGCTTCAAAATGCACCTTCGCTTGAGTTGGCAAAAATCCTTGCACCGGCCCTGGCTCTAGCCACATGAACAAACCACTCATTCACATTGCCATAGTACCTGTATGAATGAGCCTTAAAAAAATATATATATATTTTTTTTAATAAATAAAAATGAAACTACTTTGCCCTGTACAAAGGCTCTCTGTTAATGCACAAACTGAATAGTAAACAGTTTACTATGATTATGAATTAACACTGGGAGTACTGATCACTCACTATGTTCATTGAGGAAAAAGTACAGGAAGGGGTTGGTCAATTTGACCAACCTCCACCGCAGGGTGTTATTCAACTCCAGTCCTCAGGGCACGCCAACAGGTCATGTTTTCAGGCTTTGCATTATTTTGCACCAGTCATTTGATCAGTTTCACTGTCTTCGTAATTACCACAGCTGTTTCATTCCAATCCTGAAAACATGACCTGTTGGGGCACCTTGAGGACTGGAGATGAGAAACACTGCTCCACCCCAACCCTTCCTGATACTATCCCATAAATATAGTGACTTTATTAAAAGGTTATTATACAGTAGATAAGTGAGCAGGACTGACCTGGAGTTGTGCAATTAGAATAGAGCTGAGACTTAATTAAGAATCCTTAAAATTATGCTAGATCCAAGCTATAAGTAATAGAAAATACACATTAACCATGCAAATTAGTAAGATACGCCGATTCACGAACGTACTTGCGGCCGGCTCATGTTTTAAGCAATTTGTATAAGGGTTATGTAAAGTTATTCCTCATATAGAAGGCGCAACCCATGCAAAGATATGGACCAGGGAAAGGACACCGTCAAATTTTACGTCGTGTACGCCGTTTACGTAGTACGTGAATAGGGCTGGGCGTAGGTTACGTTCACGTCGTAGGCAGTAATTTCGACGTGACTAAGCATGCGTCCAAGATACGACGCATGCGCCTTTAGTTTTTAGTACTAGTTTGAAGCTCAGCCCATCATTTGCATGGGGTCACGCTTCATTTAACCACTTAAGACCCGGACCAAAATGCAGGTAAAGGACCTTGCCCCTTTTTGCGATTCGGCACTGCGTCATTTTAACTGACAATTGTGCGGTCGTGCGACGTGGCTCCCAAACAAAATTGGTGTCCTTTTTTCCCCACAAATAGAGCTGTCTTTTGGTGGTATTTGATCATCTCTGCGGTTTTTATTTTTTGCGCTATAAACAAAAATAGAGCGACAATTTAAAAAAAAATGCAATATGTTTTACTTTTTGCTATAATAAATATCCCCCAAAAATATATAAAAAAACATTTTTTTTCCTCAGTTTAGGCCGATACGTATTCTTCTACCTATTTTTGGTAAAAAAAAAAAAAAAGAAAAAAAAAAAAAAAACGCAATAAGCGTTTATCGGTTGGTTTTCGCAAAATTTATAGCGTTTACAAAATAAGGGATAGTTTTATTGCATTTTAATAATTTTTTTTTTTTTTACTACCAATAGCGGCGATCAGCGATTTTTTTCGTGACTGCGACATTATGGCGGACACTGCAGACAATTTTGACAAATTTTTGGGACAATTGTCATTTTCACAGCAAAAAATGCATTTAAATTGCATTGTTTACTGTGGAAATTACAGTTGCAGTTTGGGAGTTAACCACAGGGGGCGCTGTGACTTTGAGTGTTCCCTGTGTGTGTGTTTACAACTGTAGGGGGGTGTGGCTGTAGGTGTGATGTCATCGATCGCGTCCCCCTATAACAGGGATGACGCGATCGATGCTGTGGCCACAGTGAAGCACGAGGAAGCCGTGTTTACACACGGCTCTCCCCGTTCTTCAGCTCCAGGGACGGATCGCCGCACTGCATCGGCGTTCGGGTCCGCGAGTCCCGGAGTTTCGGACCGGGTCACGGGAGCGCGCCGCGGGCACACGTCCGTGACCCACGGCTGGGTACTAAAACCAACGTATATATACGTTGATGTGCCCAGCCGTGCCATTCTGCCGACGTATATGTGCAGTAGGCGGTCCTTAAGTGGTTAAATGTAACATGCCCACTTCCACCTACTTTGACTTACGCTGACGACTATACGCTACGCCGGCGCAACGTTGAGAGCATTTGCTTTGTGAATTCCATGCTTGCCTCTCAACGTTGCGCCAGCATAGCGTAAAGAAGATAAGCTACGCCCACATAAAGATGCGTCCAGGTATGTGAATCTACCCCATAGTGTCTAAAATAGGGGGATAGATTTATGGCATTTATTATTTATTTTTTACTAGTAATGGCCACGATTAGTGATTTTTAGCATGACTACAACACTGTGGCGGACAGATAGGACACCTGACATGACACTTTTTGGGAACCAGTGACATTACAGTAAATCCGTGCTAAAAATATGCACTGTTGTACCAATGACACTGCCAGGAAAGGGGTTATTAGGGGCGGCGAGCAAGGGGTCAAATGTGTTCCCTACAGGTTTAATACATTTATGAGGGACTGTGTGACTGGGGAAAACACACAGATCCTCTCTTTCTGCAGGGGAAGCAATTAAAACATAAGGGAGAGAGAGAGGCGACAGGCAGCTGCTGGTGCAGAAGTTTTTAATAAAATGAATGCTTAAAAACAATCCACCAACTCTCCATGTTAGAGCTGTCTTTCTGCGAAGCAAGATGGTGGATCTGTGTGATCTCGCATCAGGATGGAGATCTGCCTTGTTTACACAGGCAAATCCCTGTTCCGTCACTGCGGGGGAACGATAGCGATTGGCTACCCTCGCTGGCCAATGGGAGCGCGTGCCCACAAAAAGAAAGATCATGAGTCCACCTACACCTACGGCGATTTGCAGGATCGTGCCACCTTGCCCAGTATGATGGCGGCTGGTCGGCAAGCGGTTAAACAGATAATTTAGTAAAAGGGTTAAATAGAAGCGGTTGAGCAGTGATATACTGATTTGTACAGGGAATAGGGTCTGTAATGGTTCAAAACAGTGGCGCCCCCCCCCCCCCCAAGCTTTTTCTGCACTGACGCGTCACTTTCAGCTTCCCGGCAGGCTCAGTGACTGTGGAGTGACAGCGGATGGACAGTGTACCAGAGAGCACCAGGTGAGTGCCTGGATTGGAGAGGATTCCTGACCTTCCCCATTTGCTGTAGGTGGCATGGCATGTCTCTTTCTCTCTGCACCATCATGCTTCCGGACAGCTTCCCCCTCCGCGGTCTCCTCTGCAGAGCAGCAAACCAAGTGTGACTGTTCCACCAATGAGCCGAGAACTGTACTGTGTCCTGCCGTGATCCTGGCCCCCTCCCCCCACCTCTGATCACTTTTCTTAGCTGCTGTGTGAGATTGTGAAGCAGATCCCATTGTTCACTCTTTGTGTATAATTGCCATTCTGAGTTTTGACCACAAGAGGCCACCGTTTCTACACACTGCTGACAGACTGCAAGTTCTTTTGTGCTTTTGAAGAGGAGGTGGAGCTGAGAAAGGGAAGGAGAATCAGGAAGTAGATGGAGCAGACATGTTTTGTGGGACTGTGTGAAAATTAAATCTGGTCGCATCCAGGGGGAACCGTACAACCTAGAGCTTCAGGAATGGCAGCCGAGTAATCACCGTCCAGTACAGAGCCTGTCCGGAGGAAAAAGGGATCGTTTTTCAGGAAGGCTGATAGGAGTTGAGACACGGCGAACTACCCCACCTGCAGTACCTCATGGTTGCTGAAAGGACTTTTCGTTAACCGGTTGGAAGACATCATCGAATACAGTTCAAGACCCGGGTCAGTAATATCGTGCACACACCACCTAATGATGTTTGGCGCCTAAAGATAAGGCCTGTAGTTAGTCAGTCAAAGTCATTACAGTGTATCAGGCCAAAAGTGCTGCTACCATCAGTTTAAGGATCCTGCTTCTTAAAGAGACATTGCATACAGAGAGCAATCTTCCAAACTACAAACCTGTTTAGTGTCTTCACTAAGGAAGAAAAATGGACACACGTGTTATCATACCGGTTATGTAAAAAGAAGGGGGTAAATATTGCATAGAAGTGATACGTTTGTAAGCTGCTGTGCTGTACCGCAGATGACCCCGAAACTAAGCATATACACAATCGTTCGCGTTCTGATAAGGGTAATAAAAGGTAGGGAGGGACAGTCCTAGTTGTATCCTCCAATAGGCAAATTACGGCAAATTGCCTTGGTATCCACCCGGGGCCATCTTGCTTTGCAGCACAGGGGTTCTCAGCTATGGCTGGGTGTATGTAACCTTATTGCTGTGTTCATTTTGTGGTTTCGGTTGAATACCTTGTTACAGTAAAAGAAAAGAACTGTTTCACAAACGCTGGTGTCAAAGTTGTTTTCCTCGTTCGTGACTTCGCTGCATCTTGGAGAGCCCACCCAGGTACATGACTTACAGCTGCAGAGCTTCATGGAGGGGGGCGCTGCCGAGTTTTGTGGTCTGTGGCAGTGACTGACAGCTGTGGGGTTGCTCCACCCTAAACAACCCCCCTCCCTGCATCTCCACCCTAAACAATATAACCTCTCTGTTTAATGATGGGGTTAGTAGGAGGGAGGGGGTCCTGTGTAATGATGGGGAGAGGGATGGTGGTAGGGGGGGATTGGTTTGGTTAAACCATGCCCCTTAAGCCCCTTCTACCGATAAGTCTGGCCACACCCACTTTTTGGCGTAACTTGCTGCATGTTTACAGTTGGGAGGTGTAGACTCTGCCCCGTTATGCCGGGGCTGTAGACTCTGCCCCGTTATGCCGGGGCTGTAGACTCTGCCCCGTTATGCCGGGGCTGTAGACTCTGCCCCGTTATGCCGGGGCTGTAGACTCTGCCCCGTTATGCCGGGGCTGTAGACTCTGCCCCGTTATGCCGGGGCTGTAGACTCTGCCCCGTTATGCCGGGGCTGTAGACTCTGCCCCGTTATGCCGGGGCTGTAGACTCTGCCCCGTTATGCCGGGGCTGTAGACTCCTGACACTATGGGTGGAAGTTAGTGGAATAGAGGGGACGGAGTGGGTGAATTATATAAGGGGTGGGGCTTATAAGTGGGATGGGTCAAAAGGGAGGGGCGGGTCTGGCACCCCCCCATTTTAAAACTTCACTAGCCGCCACTGGTGTGAAAAATCATTTGCTTTTTTTTCCCCAACGGAAAATCCGTTCGTGTGTATGCATCATTAGCCACAGATCTGGGGGGAGGTTTGGGGCGAGAGCAGAAAATAAATAAAATACAGGTTGGGCATCTGGAGGAACGGGAAGGACAGATAGGGTAGATCAGACGGCAGCAGATCAGACAGCAACAGGAGTACAGTAGTGAAGGACAGACTGCAAGGAGACTGTAGCAGAAAGGCAGAGTGACATGGGGGAAGAGAGCTGCTTGTCAGCTGCCCAGGTCTCCTGTTGTACTAATGGGGTCCAGGCACAGTACAGGAGGAACAGTGGCCAAAAAAACCCCCACAAAAAAGCTGCATTCCATTAACAGTAAAACCCAAGCTGAATTTTGTGTTGGCCATTATTTTTTGCCTTCTTCTAGAGCAGTGGTTCTCAAGTACCCACAACAGGCCATATTTGCAGGTCTTGCTTTATCCTGCACAGGTGCTTTAAATAAGAGTCAATGGCTTGGTATTTGACAGCCATTTTATCTAAGACAAATTTCCCAAAACATGGCCTGTAAGGCCCCTTTCACACTGGGGCAGGATGTGTGGTGGCGGTATAGTGCTGCTATTTTTAGCGGCGCTATACCTTCGCAATTGCAGCGGTATTGGGCCTCTAGTAGGCAAAAAAGGGATTTTTAAATACAGCTTACCTGTAAAATCCTTTTCTTGGAGTACATCACGGGACACAGAGCGGCATATTCATTACTATATGGGTTATATGGAGTACCTTCAGGTGTGGACACTGGCAATCTCAAACAGGAAGTCCCCTCCCTATATAACCCCCTCCCCTAGAGGGAGTCCCTCAGTTTTGTAGCAAGCAGTATGCCTCCCAAAAATGTTCCCCAAAAGAGGGGCGGGAGCTCTGTGTCCCGTGATGTACTCCAAGAAAAGGATTTTACAGGTAAGCTGTATTTAAAAATCCCTTTTTCTTTCTCGTACATCACGGGACACAGAGCGGCATATTCATTACTATATGGGATGTCCGAAAGCAATGCTTTAATGAGGGGAGGGAGACATCTTCTCAAAAGAGATTTAATTTAGAGGTATACTCAAATAATAATAATAAATCCAACTTAGTCAAGAAAAATATATATATTTTTTCTTTTACAACCAAGGGTGCCCCCGATCCCGAGGATCTTAAACCGCAGCCTGTAGTACTGCCTGCCCAAAGGCTGAATCCGCATTCCTTCTCACGTCTAGTTGATAAAACCTTGTAAACGTGTGGACTGATGACCACGTCGCCGCCTTGCATATCTGAGCCATAGAGATCTGATGGTGTGCTGCCCAGGAGGCGCCCATGGCCCTGGTAGAATGGGCTTTTACCGACAAAGGAGGAGGCAACCTCTTCAGACCGTAGGCCTGAATGATTAATTGTCTAATCCATCTCGAGATGGTGGATTTTGCAGCTGCCTGCTCCTTCTTGGGGCCATCTGGTAAAACGAACAACACATCTGTTTTCCGGATCTTTTCTGTAGCTTTAAGATAGGCCTTCATGGCCCGGACAATATCCAAGGTATGCAGCAACCCCTCCTTTCTAGATGTGGGTTTCGGAAAGAAGGATGGAAGTACCAAATCCTGGTTCAAGTGAAAATTGGATATAACCTTTGGTAGAAAGGAAGGATGGGGCCGGAGAACTGCCCTGTCCTTATGTAGAATGAGATATGGTTCCTTACACGATAAGGCTGCCAACTCTGACACTCTCCTGGCCGAAACTATGGCGACCAAGAATACCAACTTTCCTGTCAGTAAAACTAAAGGAATCTCAGCCAACGGCTCAAAGGGTTGTTTCTGTAGAGTGGACAGGACAAGATTTAAGTCCCATGGACAAATTGGTGACTTAATACGCAAGACCCCCTATATGAAGGTTTTTACCAGCGAGTGGGTGGCCAGCGGCCTCTGAAACCACACTGACAGAGCTGAAATCTGTCCCTTGATTGTGCTTAATGCCAGGCCTTTATCCACTCCTAGCTGGAGAAAACTTAACACCCTATCAATGGTATATTTGCGGGAATTCCATCTTTTGGATTCACACCAGCCTACGTAGGTCCTCTACACCCTGTAATAAATCACCCTGGAGGCCGGCTTTCTAGCCCTAATCAGGGTAGGAATTACCTGCCTAGACAGACCTCTACCCCTGAGAATCAGGGATTCAGCCTCCAGGCCGTCAAATTTAGACGCTGTAATGTAGGGTGGAGGATCGGGCCTTGTGAGAGTAGGTCTGGTCGTAGAGGAAGAGTCCAAGGGTCTCCCACTGCCATCTTCAGGACTAGTGAGTACCATGTCCTCCGGGGCCAAGCTGGAGCTACTAGAATGACTGGCTTGTGCTCCACTCTGATCCTGCGCAACAGGCGAGGAAGTAACTGTAGCGGAGGGAATGCATATAGAAGTTTGAATTGATGCCAAGGGCAAACCAACGCATCGGTTCCGCAGGCCATAGAGTCCCTCGCTCGAGACACGAACCTGTCTAGTTTCTTGTTGAACCTGGATGCCATTATATCTATGTCTGGCATTCCCCACTTCTGGCAGATTGTCTGAAAGACCTGGGGATGCAGAGACCACTCCCCTGGCAACAGACTCTGGCGACTTAAGAAGTCTGCCTGCAGGTTGTCCACTCCGGGAATGAATATCGCCGAAATGCAGGGTACATAAACCTCTGCCCACTGAAAAATCAAGCTCACCTCCCTCTGAGCGGCCTGACTCCTGGTTCCCCCTTGGTGGTTTATGTATGCCACCGCTGTGGCATTGTCTGACTGGATTCTCACCGGGGACCCCTGTAATCTGGAAGTCCATGCCAGGAGGGCTAGGCGAGCAGCTCTGATCTCCAAGATATTGATGGGTAGCTGCCTCTCTGCTTCCGCCCAAGTTCCCTGGCGAGAGAACCCCTCCAAGACCGCCCCCCAGCCTGCCAGGCTGGCGTCTGTGGTAACTACCTTCCAGACAACGGGACTGAAGGACCTTCCCTTTAGAAGATTCTGAGGGTTTAACCACCAGGCCAGGCTCTGTCGGACCTTTGATGATAGCGTCAAAGGGGACTCCAAGGCATGTACTCTCTTGCCCCAGGCTGCTAGCATGGCTGCCTGTAGGACGTGAGTGTGGATCTGAGCGTATGGTACTGCCTCGAACGTGGCCACTAGCTTGCCTAGTAATCGCATAAACAGGCGAATAGTTGTTTTTTTCTTGCTTAGAACCAACTGAACCAACCCCTTGATAGCTTCGACCTTTACAAGGGGCAGGAACACCCTTTGCTGTTCTGTGTCTAACCTCATGCCGAGGTATTCCAACTGCTTTGTAGGATGAAACGCTGATTTTTCCCGGTTTAGGACCCAGCCGAACCTCTCGAGGTACTGAACCGTGAGGTTTACTGCCTGTTGCAGACACGGCCGTGAGTGATGATTAAAAGGTCGTCCAAGTATGCTAGGACTGTGACCCCTTGGATCCTTAGATTGGCCAGAACTGGGGCTAGGATCTTCGTGAATACCCGGGGGGCCGTGGCCAGCCCGAAGGGGAGCGCCCTGAATTGGAAGTGTCGCTGCCCCACTGCGAAGCGTAAAAATCTTTGATGCGGCTGAAAGATTGGTACATGAAGGTAAGCATCCTTTATGTCTATGGAAACCAGAAAGTCGTCCCTCTGGAGTGTGGCGACTGCTGACCGGACGGATTCCATCCGGAAGGAACGAACCCTTAGGTAAACGTTTAAACTCTTTAGGTCCAAGATTGTCATACCAAAGCGCAATGGCGATGTCAGGCCAAAGAGATTGGAATAGAAACCTAGCCCCTGCTCTTGGGCTGGTACCTCTATTATCACGCCCTGGCAAAGTAGGTGATCCAAGGCTGCCAGCATCAAGGCCTTCTTTGCTGGATCTTTTGGTAGCCTTGACTCTTGAAAATGAGGCGGAGGAAACTTTAAAAACTCCAGTCTGTAGCCTGTGGTTACAGACGCCCGACCCATTTGTCGGGGATCTTGGCTTCCCAAACTTCTGAGAAGAAACGAAGCCTTCCCCCCACCCGCGAGAGTGGGGGCGCCCCTTAAGGCAGACTTAGGGGCTGGCTTTGTCGGCTTGCGATACCATGGTCTCTTACCCCCAGGGGCCTGTCCCTGCGATCTATTGTTAAAGTTTGATCGCGCAGGCGGCCGTCGATACTGCCTGGAATTTGAGGGCCCAGAGACAGGAGAGAGCTGCCTTTTAAATGTAGGACCCCGGATGTCTTTTTGACTGGTAAAAGGGTACTTTTGCCACTTGAAATAGTCTGAATGTATTTATCCAGATCCTCTCCGAAGAGTCGTCCTCCATGGAAGGGAAACCCTGCCAGAAGCTTTTTGCATGGGGGCTCCGCCGCCCAGTTCTTCAAACCATAAGAGCCTTCTCATGTGTACCAAGAATAGTGATAAACGAGAGGCCTGCTGGATGGAATCCTTTATAGCATCTACCGCAAAACACAGAGCTCTGGGAATGTCAGAAAACTCTTCTGCCTGTTGGGTAGGCATGTCTTTTAGCATCTGTTTTGTCTGGTCCTTTAACGCCTGACAAACTCCAATTGCAGCCACAGCTGGCTGTACCACTGCTCCTGCCGTAGCAAAGGATGCCTTTAAAAGTGTCTCTAACCGTTTATCAACCGGATTTTTAAACATTTGTATGTTTTCCACCGGGCAAGTTAGTGATTTATTCACACATGAGATGGCTGCATCCACCACAGGGAGCTTCCACCTCTTCGAGAATTTTTCCTCCATATGGTAAAGGACCGAAAATCTCTTCGGCGGCAGAAAAATCCTGAAAGATCAATTCCTCTAAGAGAGGATGGACCGGAAAAACCGTGTTGCTCAAAGGAGCTTTCAAAGAGCCCAGAGAGGATACCGCAGGAACCTGAGGCTCTGGCAATGGTAAATTAAATGCCGAGCGGACCATGTCCGTCAAAGACTGCACCCACAGTCTCTGTCTGGGAGTCTGAAAATGGTTCCTCAGAGGTAGATCCCTCAATCCCTGAACCCTCTTGGTTCTGGTCTAGTTGATCCTCCTGCGATGCCAATTCCTCCTGAGAGAGAATTTCAGCATCTGAGGATATACCCTTTGGCGATGGGGATCTAGCCCGTTTCTTGCCAGGAATAGATTTAGCGATCATCGCTGCTAATCTTTCTTCTAGCCCCCCTAGGGATACGGCTAGCATCTCCTCTGTGATAAACACAGGGCTGGGCTGATCTGGGCCAGCCTCAGCACCAGACCCCCCCCAATGGCTCATCCAAGCGACCCTCATGGGAATAAGCTGCGGGGAAAGTATCGGCATATCATCAGAATCAGAGGGGGAACCCCTTTGTTTTTTGGTCTTTTTTGTACCCTTTGACCCCGAACTTTTGGAAGCCATAATACAAAATCGAGGGACTCCGCCTACAACAACAGACTGTAGTGGCCAGGAGTACAAAACTAGGGTTTAGGGGACAAAAGCTCACTAATGCCCAAAAACCGATGGGGCCCCGTATGTTTTTTTTTTTTTTTATAATATATAACTTTTTTTTTTTTTTTTTTTTTTAAAACATACAGCGTCCCCAAATTTAGTTTGCCAGCCTCCAACCTGTTGCAAAAGGGGATTTTGGCTTAACAGAAAAGCATTGGAACAAAGTCCAGCATGTACTACCCCTCTTCCGCCACCGGGAGTCACTGTTCTGCCGCTCTGCGTCCTCTCCCTTCCAGATCAGCCTCAGACTGAGCTCTGACTATAGCCTGCTGATTATAACAGCACACAAGGCGCGCCCCTGATGACGCTGCAGGCACGCCCCCCCCAGCCCTCCCCTCCGAACGGCGCGAAAAACGTCTATAAGACGCGCGCGTATGCCGGAGAAGGAAGCACATGGAGGAGCCGCGCTGCTGGAGACCCAGGACTGCAGCTTCAGGCGGCAGAATCAAACCCCCGGCCAGGTAGGACTCTCCAAAAGGCCACATAGGGATCCTTACTAGCCCTGGGAAGAAAGCAGCAGGTAGCTAGCAAACACAATCTTAGACAGGGGGACCCAGTGATGGGGGAATGAGATCATCCTGTCTTCTCAGACATAGTGAGCAAGGCTGCCAATGCAGAGCATACTTAGGCTACCCCCCTTTTAGGTCACCCTGGAGAGCCTGCTGTCGAACCAAGTCCCGCAGGCTCCCCTCCTACCTGCTCCATGCTGCAGGACGTTTGTCTAGCAAAACGGTCCAATCTTCTCCCATCTCCGTGGGTAGCGTAGTAGACCTTCAGGCCCTGGGGTCCTGGAAGGTACCCACTGTCCTGGACCTATATAGCACCCTGGCAAACAGGAACTTATGGTCTTTACGAACTCCAAGTCCTGGGCCCAGGGTCCAGCCCTCCAAAGAGGAGCATTATAGGCAAAACCCCACGGTTTGGGGCCCGGGTACTGTCCACTTTGGCACTGAGGCTCCTTGGACAGATCCGGTTAGCCCGCCCTTAATCCCAAGGATGTGGAGCAAAGCTATTCCGTGACCAACACCTAAGACACTGGCGAAAAAACTGAGGGACTCCCTCTAGGGGAGGGGGTTATATAGGGAGGGGACTTCCTGTTTGAGATTGCCAGTGTCCACACCTGAAGGTACTCCATATAACCCATATAGTAATGAATATGCCGCTCTGTGTCCCGTGATGTACGAGAAAGAAAAACGGTTAATACCGCCCGCAATGTGCCTTTGCAGAGGCGCATTGCTGGTAGTATTACCGCAGTGTCCCATTGTTTTTAATGGGAAGGGGCAGTGAAGGACTGGTATACACACTGCTCCTCTCACTGCTCCAAAGATGCTGCTTGCAGGAGATTTTTTCTCCCGCCAGCGCATCGCCTCAGTGTGAAAGCCCTTGGGCTTTCACATTGAGAACGCTGGGGCAGGAGTATTTCAGGCGTTATTTATGCGCCATTTTCAGCCCTAATGTGTGAAATGGGCCTTAGGGATACTTGAGGCCTGAGGTTGAGAACCACTGTTCTAGAGGTCTCTAAAATAAGCGTAGATAACTTATGAAAAAGTTGCCGTTTCCGCAATGTGCCATTGGCATTTTTCCAAAGGCTTTTCCCAAGGTGGCCAAACCCACTTCAGGAGTAAAAAGCATGATAAAGAAAAAAAGGGCAACTCAGAACCTATGCCCAATAGATTCCAAAACAACAATCTCCATTCCAATTCTCACCACTTCATCCATATCCAATAAAAAATAGGATAGTACATCACGGGACACAGAGAAGCATAGTAATTACTATGTGGGTTATAGTGTCTACCTTCAGGTGATGGACACTGGCATGCCCTTAAGGCAGGAAGTTCCCTCCCCTATAGAACCCCTCCCATACCGGGAGTACCTCAGTTTTGTAGCAAGCAGTAAGTGTCCCAATATTCCCATCAAGAGAGGTGGGAGCTCTGTGTCCGTGATCAGAAGGGAGTCACCTCTCCAGGTGGGTCTTGTAGGCAATTAAGGAACCTCTCGGAACACCAAGGTGCCGGAAATGCATGAAGCAAATATGGGAAATAGGAAAAGGGATGGACAGCCGCACTCCAAGGAAACTTCAAATAACGTTGTCTTTATTAATAAAAAAAATGGGCATGCAAAACAAACACAGCCACAGGAAAGGACAGCCGACGCATTTCACACTGTCAGTGCTTAGTCATGGCTGATATGTAATTCAAACACAATAAAAATGTATATGTTACCTCTACTAAACATGTGATCACCTTTAGCCAATAATACATGGGGGGCAATTAGTGGAATGCACACCCAGTCTTAAATAGGTAACAGGGATCACATGTGTAAATAAAGAAATCCTAAAACAAAAAACGTATACCAAGAAAAAAATTGCTTACATGACAATAGTAATATATATACACACTTCCAATACCAAAACCTGGGAAAGATCCCTCTTTAGTAACGAACTACAGACCCATATGCCTGCTGAACGTCGACCTAAAATGGTATGCCAAGATACTCGCGAACCGCCTCCTGCCTCTTCTGCCGGAGGTGGTTGGCTTAGACCAGGTGGGCTTCATCCCTGGCAGAGAGGCCAGGGACAATACCCTTAAGGCCATCTCCGTCCATCACTGGTTTACGATGCAGAAACAACAGGGATTCATGCTGTCCCTTGACGCGGAGAAGGCATTTGACAGAGTGGCCTGGGACTTCATGCAAGCTGCACTGTCTGCCTTAGGGCTCCCACATCGCATGCTCCAATTTATTCTCACACTTTACACTGACCCCACCGCCAGGGTCCGTGTTAATGGCCACCTGTCAGATGCCTTCTCCATCACCAACTGAACCAGACAGGGATGCCCCTTGTCCCCCCTCATCTTCATCCTCACCCTCGAGCCATTCCTGAGACGCCTTAGAGCCAACCCGACTATTAAGGGGATTGATAATCGACCACCGTATGTACAAAGTAGCGGCCTATGCCGACGACATCCTCCTATTCTTAAAGGACCCTGTTACAACCCTCCCGAATCTCCTAGCAGACCTTAAAACCTTCCAATCTCTCTCCAACTTTAAAATAAACTACTCGAAATCCGAAGCCCTCAACATCTCCCTTGCCCCCGCTTTACTCGCACAGTGCCAAGCTAACTCCCCTTTCAAATGGAAAGAAACCTCGATTACATATCTGGGCATCCAACTCCCGAAATCCCTTTCGGACTTATACCCCTCCAACTATCTCCCGTTACTGCAAAGAATCCAGACTGACCACAAGACCTGGTCGGCGGGCCTCTTTACCTGGTTTGGCAGAGCAGCGGCAATTAAAATGAATGTTCTGCCACGGCTGCTTTACCTCTTTCAAACGGTCCCAATTAGACTACCGACGGCCTTTTTCTCTACGTACCGAGCGGCATGCTTAAGGTTTATTTGGAATGGGAAATGCCCCCGTCTGAGTTATACCAAATTGTCTGCCCCCAAACTGAAAGGAGGAGTAGGCCTCCCGGACCTGGACAAGTACTACCAGGCTTGCCTCCTCTCCAGAGTGGCCGACTGGAACATCCATGCCACTTCAAAAGCATGGGTGGGTCTAGAACACGCCTTTTCTCCCACACCGATAGCACTGACCCCGTGGATTAAGCCGGGCTCTCTATCTCCCTCTTGTCTGGCCCATCCGCTTATCGCTCCGACCCTATCCAATTTTCGGAAGGCGTGCACTAGATACCGTATCTCCTCCGGCTTAGGCCCTATGACCCCACTGCGACTTAACCCCGATTTCCCCCCGGGCCAATCGCCCTCCTTCTTAGCTAATGTGTGGCCACACTCCCACATGCGTGCTGCTCAATTCTTTGACAATGGTCGCCTTGTCTCCTATGACACCTTGCAATCCAAAGCACGATCCGGCTCCTTCCCCTTTTGGACATATGTTCAAATACGACACTTCCTTACCTCGCATCGTCCGCTACCGCCCTGGACCCGCCGCCTCACCCCCTTCGAGGAAGTGTGTACGAGTACTAGTCCAGTAGCACACCTGCTGTCCTTTATGTACACACTGCTGTTCCCAGATATTACTCCAAAATCTAATTGGGTGAGCCAGAAATGGGAAGCGGAATTATCCATGGACCTTACAGACAAAGACTGGGAAGCGGTACTTTCATGTATCCATAAGGGCACAGTGAATGTACACACCCAAGAAAACGCATATAAGCTTTTCTCACGGTGGTACCGGACGCCGACGAGGCTCCATGCGATCTCCCCCTCCATCTCCCCCTTGTGCTGGAGATGCGGCACTGAACCAGGGTCCCTACTACACATCTGGTGGTCTTGCCCCAAATTACAAGAGTTCTGGCGGGATGTTCACCGTATAACTTCTGCCGTCTCTACGCTCCAGCTAAACTTCACACCAGAACAGTTCCTATTGCACCACTCCCACCTACCCCCGAAAACGTACTTCAGGTCCCTGGCAATGCACTTAGTGAATGCGGCGAAGCTCTGCATCCCTGCGAAATGGAAAGCTTCAGACCCCCCTACACTGACGGACTGGTTCAAGCATGTTACCCAAATTGCGGACATGGAAAACCTCATACATCAGGCCAGAGACACCCCAGCGAAATTTACTGAGCGTTGGGCGTGCTGGATACATTTCACCACCACAGACTAAGTGGATGAGACCTTGGCCAGTGACCGGGAGATGCGGTGCGACACCAACCACACACACACACCTTAGAAGCCCTTTCGCTACCCTCCCCAGTATACCCCAACGCCTCCTCTTTCTTACCGATTGGCTAACTGTCTTATACGTAACACATACGGCCCTCCATGGGCCTTCCCCATGCTGACACCTTACATCCTAGACCCACCCACTAGACAGAAACTAACTGCTTACCTGACACTCACAATGACCTCCTCCCTCCTAATACCCCGCCCAACCTCCCCGAAACCATACACGCTCCTAACTCCATCCCCGAGTGACGGCAAAGACCCTGTGTTCTTTGGGTAATGTACCCTCTCCCTAGGCGATGACACCGTATTAGAGTTTACTGTTTGCATTTCTCTTTCATTGTATGTTTTCTGTATTGCCATGTGTTCAAGCACTGTTACAAAGCGGCTGCGACCGCAAGAGCTTGGCCGTTTATGGGCTAATTGTACACCTTTACTGCCTGTTGTATATGCATTACCTTCAATAAACTTTGGAGAACAAAAATAAAAAAAAAATATATATACACACTTCCACAAAGCATTGCTTTTGTGTGAAAAGTAAAAATAAAAAACGTGGAAAAGGTAATGGACATATGAATATACATGTAAATATATAATGCATCCCCTAAATTTGCTGTGTCCGTGATGTACTCCAAAAAAAGTATTTTACAGGTAAGCTGTTATAAAAATCCTATTTTCTTTATCGTACATCACGGAACACAGAAGCATAGTAATTACTATGTGGGACATCTTAAAAGCAATGCCAATGAGGGGAGGGAGACCCCAAAAAATAAGCCGGACGCCAGACGTGAGGAAACAAACTGCAGCCTACTGCACCCAAAGGCTCCTTCCTCACTCTTTCGTATATCCAATTGGTAAAATCTAGTGAAAGTGTGAAGTGACGACCAGGTTGCAATCTTACACACGAGCCATGGAGGCATGATGCACTGCCCAGAAAGTGCCAACCGCTCTAGTGGAGTGTGCTTTAACTTTAAGCGGAGGAATCTATCCTTTCAAGCCACAGGCTTGAGTAATGACCTGTCGAATACATTTAGAAATAGTGGACATAGACGCTGCCTGTCCAATTCTGGGACCATCCGGCAGAACGAATAAAATGTCCGATTTCCGAATCTGATAGATTTTTACTGCTCTCAGTTGAGAATCCAACCCATGGACTCCAGGTACTGCGTATTGCTTTATTCAGATCGGTAATGGAGCAATCTACCAGAAACAGATCATCTAGATAGGCTACTAAAGATATGCAGCGAGACCTAGATTGACCAACAGGGGGGCCAGCACCTTTGTGAACACCCGAGGTGCCGTGGCTAGTCTGAAGGGTAAAGCCACGAACTGAAAATAGCACCGATCGCAAAGCGTAACAGCTTCTGATGGCTGAAAAAGATAGGTATGTGTAGATATGCGTCCTTGATACCTATGGACGCTAATAGTTCCGCTCCCCGCAGGGAGGCAGTCACTGACCGAATTGATTCCATCCGAAAGGATCGGACATTTACGAACTGGTTTAGGGTCTTGAGATCCAGAATGGGTCTTATGTCTCCATTTGGCTTGGGGACGGTAAAAAGATTTGAATAGAAACCCAAACCTTGCTCTCCCACCGGTAGTTCTATAATCACCCCTTGGGAGAGCAGATGATCCAAGGCCAACGCTAGACACTTTTTCCCGCCTCTTTTGGGACACTTGAGGCCAGGAAGCTGGGTGGAGGAAACTTTCGCAACTCCAGCCTGTACCCCTCGGAAACCGTGGAGAGGACCCATATGTCTTGGATCCTTTCTTGCCAGGTCCCTGCAAACTGCTGAAGTCTTCCCCACACCTGGTTGAGTGGGGTGAACCTTCATAATGCTGACTTAGATGCAGGCTTTGCTGGCTTACGGTTCCAGGTTTTTTTGAGGGAGCCTGAGATTGCCCTTGAGGTTCCTGTATTAAACCTTCCGGGAGTCCGTCAGGACTGCCTGGAAGCAGAAGGCCCAGGAACTACACAGGAGAGCCTCTTAAAAGAGGGGGGACCTTTAAACCTCTTCAACTGGCAAACAGCGTGCTTTTGCCACTGGAAATTTTCTGGATATACCTATCCAGATCTTGCCCAAACGCTCTCCGTGGAAGGGAAACCTGGCTAGAAGCTTCTTGCAAGGGGTTTCAGCAGACCAGTTCTTCAACCAGACCAGCCTACGCATATGTACCAAAAGGCGGGAGGACTGTTGTATAGAGTCTTTGGTGGCATCTACTGCAAAGCATAATGCCTTGGGAAAGGCGCCAACTCCCAAGCTTGCTGAGCCGGAACATCTTTTAAGACCTGCTTCATCTGATCTTTTAAGGCTTGGCAGATACCAATAGTTGCTACTGCAGGTTGGTTTACCGCTCTGGCTGTAGCGAATGAGGCTTTTAACAATGCCTCTAGTCGCTTTTCTGTCGGGTCTTTAAACATCTGCACGTTGTTTACCGGACAGGTCAGAATCTTGTTCACACAGGAGATAGCTGTGTCCACTGCAGGGACACTCCATTTTTCAGTGAACGTCTCCTCCATGGGATATAAAATAGAATTTTTTTTAGGACGCAGAAAAAATCTGGATGCTCCCAATCTTGATAGATAAGACCTTTTAGTAGCGGATGAGCTGGAAAGGAATAATCCGCCTGTGGGGCTTCCAAAGAGCCCAAAAAAGCTGGCTTTAATAAGAGGCAACTTAAAGGCCGAATGGACTGTACCAAACCTTTCAGACTGAGAAGCCGAAAACGGTTCCTCCAGGGTAGAATCCTCAGAGTCAGAAACATCTGACTGACCCTCTGCCTGATCCCCTGAGGATAAATCACCCTCTTGTTCCGTCAAAAGGAACTCTGCAGGGGGAGAGGGAGACCTGGTGTGTTTATCTCTTGAAAGAGAAAATGCAATTAAAAGTCGCCAATCTTTCCTTCAGTCCACTCATGGCCAGGGCCTCCTCTGTTACAACACTGGAGCAGGCGGGGAAAGGGCAGCTGAGGCACCCAATAGCCCCGATGGATCACCCTGGACCACCTCCAATTTATCAGGAGAGAAAATAGCCGCAGGAGCATGCCCATGATCCTCTGAGCCCGATGGTGAACCCTTTGTCTTTTTGCATTTTTAGTCCCTGAGCCCTTTGCCATAGTAAAGCCGAGGTACTCATAGCCAGGAATTGCATCCATTTGCGGACCTATAGACCAGCACTGACGTTGCTATTTGATGGTCAGCGAGATGAAAAGCACACTATGCGCCTTAAGAAAAATGACGTCAATTTATGCTCAAAAAAACTGTCCACAGTCAGCCAGGATGGGTGAGGTAGACAGCTTTATGGACTAGGTGCAACTCATCCGACCTGCTCTGTCTTGCAATTTCAGGCTCATAGAGAGCTGCTGAAACAAATCCTCTCGCACGGCTATTTCGAGGCCGCACACACGCTACCGTGCTCGTCCTGGAGCGACGGGACGCATAAAAGTAGGCATCCCGACGAGCGCCTATGATGACTATTGCATGCGACGCTGGTGTCCCCGTGCACGAGGTTGCTGTCGAAGCCAGCATGTGAGGACCAAAAAAAAAAAAACACTTCTGTAGCCAAAGTTTTGGAGGAACCTTCCCCAGGAACCAACTACCAGCAGGTGGAGGCTAAATGACACTCAGGCAAGTACTCATAGATAAACCTCACAATCACTGCTACACCAGAACAATGAAAGCAAAGGAGAGAGAGGCACAGACAGGCAAACTTTAGGCAAACTAGCATAATGGCTCAAAAGAAGGAAACTTTCAGAACCAAGTTCTGAAAGGCCCTTCACTTACCTTATTAAATGCTGCAGGACTCCGCAAAATACTGGCAGTCCAATCGTCGCCCTTTACGGAGAGCGAGTCTGCAGACGTTCAGGGACCGGGGTCCATGGACAGGAACACCACACCCCTGGAGCCATATCGCACCCTGTCAGTAAGTTTTTTGGTATTGGGAAATTGACCAAAGCACTGAATACCCAGGATCCAGTCCTCAAAAGAGGAGCATTACAGGCCAAACCCCATTCTTCTCAACCAGGGCACCGTCCACTTTGGCTAAGAAGCACTTTGGACAGATCCGGATTCTATGGAGGCTTTTTAAATACAGCATGAATCCCTCCAGTGGAGCTCCTCCAGAGCACATGTTCACTCGTGACCAACACCTTAGACAATGGCAAAAAAAAAAAACCGAGGTCCTCCAGGTATGGGAATGGTTATTTAGGGGAGGGAACTTCCTGCCTTAAGGGCATGCCAGTGTCCATCACCTGAAGGTAGACTCTATAACCCACATAGTAATTACTATGCTTCCCTGTGTCCCGTGATCTACGATAAAGAAATAGAATTATGTATTCCAGATTAGCTACCAGTGAATAGAACCCCTTGTATGTACCATTTCGGTCTCATTTAAACCTCAAATCAAACTTGATCTTGGCATATCACACAGCTCAACGGCAAAATGGAGCACAAGAAACTATATCTAAAACTCTCAGAAAGAATCTGGTTGCCTAAAAGTCTGGTCAGTGATGTAAAACGTATGCAAATCATTCAAATCCACCAGGAAAACAAAGTACGTGTGGCATCGATTTAAAAAACGACCAATTTGTTCAGGACTTGTCAGCTCTGCAAATTCAATCCAAAAGCTAGCAGATGCTAAAACAAAAGTCTCCAAGAACCACAACATTTTAATGTGGGGTGTTCAGCTGCAAATCAAACTGGGCGATCACTTGTGGACATCACCCCTGGGAGGGAAAAGGTTGTTCATATGCACCTAGTAGGGGTGAGTAGGTTCAGCAGCCACTGGCCACAACCTTGCGGTGGGCACCTCTGCCTTTTTCAGGCAGTGGGTGCATTATAGGACCAGAACACACAGAGGAGGTGGTGAAGTTCAAAGCCATGTCCATTACCGGACCACATGGTCAGTGCAAAGGTCCACATCACCAGACATATGGTCTAGCAAGCATGACTGTTATGTCATGTCTTTACAGCCTGCTGAGTAAATGCATTGGTGGCTGGCAGTGGCGGCTGGTGAAGTTTTAGGATAGGGGGGGCCAGACCCCATCCCTCCCTTTTGACCCATAAGCCCCACCCCTTATATAATTCACCCACTCCGTCCCCTCTATTCCACCCATAGTGTCATGAGTATACAGCCCCAGCATCACAGGACAAAGTATACAGCCCCAGCATGACAGGACAGAGTACATACATTCCAACTGTAAACATGCGGCGCGGCATGCCAAAAAGTGGATGTGGCCAGATTTATCAGGGGGAAGGGGCATGGTTTAACAAAACCAATCCCCCTACCACCATCCCTCTCCCCATCATTACACAGGACACCTTCCGCACACTACCCCCCATTGTTACACAGGACCGCCTCCCTCCTATTAACCCCATCAAACAGATTATTTTGTTTTGGGTGGAGATGCAGGGAGGGGGGGTGTTTAGGGTGGAGAAAAGCCCTGCACATGCTCTAAACACGGGAAAATCAGCTTCCCATCTTGCAATCAGCTGATTACAGGCTGGGATTCTTCCTATAGACTGCAGTGTGTCTGGCGGCCGGACGTTCTTAAAGTGATTTATTTTTGTCAAAAGCTTGGGGGGGTGGGACCCAGGCGCCCCATATGAACGAGCCGCCACGGGTGGCTGGGGAGGATGCAGGGCATACCGATTTGGCTGTGGCATTTCCCCATCATACAACTTGGTGATTGTGAACGCTCAGCCACATCAGTCATCCTGTCCAGCTATACAAAACCCAAACATGGTATTTAGTGATGTTTATTAAATCGGTCACAATGACCCGATGTTTACATGTAGCACTGCTGTTACTAAAAGACAGATTCCCGAACATGTTTATATTGGGTCAGTGTTGCAGACCCCCCCAATGAACCTCCACAAATGTAACAGAGCCATCATTTAGAGAAACCCAGACGAAAATCTTTTCTAGATGATACCTTACACCCTCCAAAAAAAAAAAAAAAAATCTATCCCTCAGTATCCCCCAATTGGTTTAGAGGTTGCCAAGCAGAGGGTACTTTACTACACACATTTTGGAGCTGCCCTATGCTGGATCAGATCTGGAGTGAAGCGATATCCAGGTTTGAGAGATCTTCTGGGCAAAACATCTCTATCTCCCCTCAGATAAGCATTCTATATGACAAAATCCCTAGTATCCCTACTCCAGACCATTTCATTCCCTATGTAGCTCCATTCAATGGATGATAGCACTTATTGGAGGACCGATAGCACTTATTGGAGGACAGACAGACAGACAGATGTGCAACGACTCCCTCTTTTGCTTCCACATTAAGTTGTATGAACTGTTCCCATTACAACCTGTTGACATGTTTATAAACCAGGTGGTCATTCTCTGTATGCAATGAGTCTGTTTTTATATATCTTCAAAAAACTTTTGTAAACAAAAAGAAGTCAAGTGTGCGAGACACAGCAGTTGCGGGAAGAGGCAGGCCGTGCACCCTTAACATAGAAAAGGTCTGATGGCGTACATGTACGTGATCAGGCATGCCCGTGCCACAGTAAATTTACTGTGGCAGGACGGCAAGCGGTTAGGCATTAAAAAAAAAAAAAAAGCAAAATATTGTACCGACTTTTGAGGCAGGATAAGTTTGCTTGTATAAAACCACCACACACACACAGTTGGAGACTCAATGTATAATATGTTAGCACTTTTACTAGATGGAAAATATTTTTGCATGCAGCAGCAGTTAAAGTGGTTGTAAACCCTTACAACAAACACACTTTATGTTACAGGTAAGCCTATATCAAAGTCTTCCCTGTAGCTACCCTGGATATCTGCTAAACCTGAAATGTTTAGGAGATCTCCCCCTGTATTTGCCTGTGCCGATGTAATCGCCACATGCACATTGAAGCAATGGCATGTACGCATGCGCAGAAGGGACATCTTCGCGGCTCCGGCCATTCACAGCGCCGCAACTGTGATAGCCGGAAGTAACTCGGGATGATGTGTCGCCGGCCAATGCTGTGTTGGGCACCGCAGTGGGGGGCTTCGATCCCAGACGAGTATTACATAATGAGCTAGTATGCCATGCATACTAGTTCAATATGCCTTTGTCTTGCAGGTGTTGGATTTTAATTTATTTTTGCAAAGTGAGTTTACAACCACTTTAAAAAAAACACAATACACCCCCCACAGAAGGTAAAATTAAAAACCACAAATTATCACACACTCAGAACAGAAAAGAAAGAGCAACTTCTGAGCAAAAACGAACAATGAGGAAGACACCAAGACAAGAAATACAGGACATGTTAAACCAAGTCAGGACTAGGGATGAGCTTCATGTTCGCATCGAACCTTGCCCGTTCGATCGTTGGTCGAAAACGAACAAAAACGGGTCGTTTGCGCCAAATTCGAATGACGCGCAACGGCCCATAATTCACTGCGGCATTGCGCGCTGATTGGCCAAGCATGCACCATGACCCTGCATGCTTGGCCAATCACAGCGCCCAAAAAACGAAGAGCCCTAATTGGCCAAAGCCTGGGTGCTTTGGCAAATTAGGGCTCAGGGCTTTAGCACACGCCCCACACTATAAAAGGCCGCCTCCTGGGCGGCCTCGTGTAGTGTGTTCCGGCTTGCCAGACAGACAGACAGCCGGCTAGTAGTCAGTATAGTTGATTTTACAGTGTGTAGAGAATATATATACACATCCTTAGGAGTTGTACATATATTTATATGCTTGGCTAGATCTGCTATTAGTTTTTGTTAGGCAGGAGATTGTGCTGTACTATACGTTTGCTGTGTCTTTGGCCATAAATACAGTCGATCATACTGCACGTTTGCTGTGTTTTTTGCCCATAAAGACAGGTGATCATACTGCACATAGGCGGTGTATTTGGCCATAAACACAGTAGATGATACTGCACGTTGCTGTGTTTTTTTGCCCATAAACACAGGCGATCATACTGCACTTTGCACGTTTGCTGTGTTTTTTGCTCAGTCGATCTTACTATAAGTTTGCTGTGTTTTTGCCCATAAACACAGTTGATCTTACGTTTGCTGTTTATTTCTGTTTTTGTCCTGTGCAGGCTATTAAAATGTCTGGAAGGACAACAAAGAAAGGCAAAGCGTCACGAGGGCAAGCAGGCTCTGCATCTAGAGGCAACGCTGGTGGTGGATGCGGTGCATCCTCTTTAGCACGTGGCCGCTCGTCCTTATTTTCGGGAGCTGGCCGTGTTGAGCCTCAACATGCAGACCCAATAGTAGATTGGATGACCAAGCCATCATCCTCCTCATCCTCTCTCACACAGACTGATCGTAGTTTGTCTGGCAAAGCAGCTGCCAAGGCTTCCTCTTCCCTCTGTACCATGGCATCACACAATCCTTCCCTAGTCCCACCGTGTCCTCCTGAGTCCCTCGAACTGTTTAGACACCGTGTTGGGTACATGCTGCTGAATGAAGATGCGCAGCGTTTTGAAGGCTCCGATGATGGAGAGGGAGAGGGAGAGGGAGAGGGAGAGGGAGAGGGAGAGGGAGAGGGAGAGGGAGAGGAGGAAGGAGGAGGGAGGAGGAGGGAGGAGGGAGGAGGAAGGAGGCAGATTTACCACCAGGGTTTGGTGGATACCTGGAGGGAAATGAATCCTACGGCCTGGGATTACACACTACTCTAGCCCCCACAATACTTTTGCCAGAATTTATAATTTTTTCATTCAGCAAAATCATACACCGCTGTTACTTAAAGCAACCATTAGAGACTCTGCCTGGTCGGACCACTCCGTTCTTCTTTTGACAGTGGGCAGACCTACGGCTAGACGACAAGGGCTTACTTGGAGATTAAATGCCTCAATTCTTAGCAACCCTTCACATGTTAGCGAATCAGAAGGTGCCATTCAGGAATATTTTATGAGGAGGAAGGAGGAAGGAGGGAGGAGGGAGGAGGGAGGAGGGAGGAGGGAGGCTCCAAAGAGGCAGGATGCCCTCCGGGGGTCAGCTTAAGGGCACACCAACTGCATTACAGCGCACATCTACGGCGCTTGAGCATGGCGCTGCTGTGTCTGACCGGTACAGCAAAAGTTCTTTGGTGTGGGCCTTTTTTGAAACATGTCCACAAGATCGTACCTTTGCTATTTGCATTATATGTTGTAAGCATACAAAAGCGTACCCCCCCTTGCCCTTCTGGGACCTCCAACCCCACTAGACCCCCAGTCCTCTCTGAAGCCTGCAGTGAAGGTGTAGAAATAGGTGTGTCACAAGCTAGTAGTAGTAGTACATGCGGGCAATCTATTGATAGTACCAGGCAAATTTCCCTGCCCCAGCAGCACTGAAAAAAGTACAATCCCAGCCATCCACATGCCCAGCAGTTGAATGCTAGCTTAGCGAAATTGCTAGCACTTCAACTGCTACCTTTTCAGTTGGTAGATTCTGCCCCCTTCCGTGAGTTTGTGCAATGTGCAGTACCTCAGTGGCAAGTACCAAAACGCCACTTTCTCACGGAAGGCGATTCCGGCTCTCTACCGGCATGTGGAAGGCAATGTCCATGCCTCGCTGGACAGGGCGGTCAGTGGTAAGGTGCATCTTACCACTGACTCATGGTCCAGCAGGCATGGACAGGGACGTTACCAGTCTTTTACGGCACATTGGGTGACTCTGCTGGCAGCTGGGAAGGATGCAGGGCAAGGTCCAGTAGTTTTGGAGGTTGTTCCGCCACCACGCCTCCAAAACACTACTACTGTGTGCGACACACCTCTCTCCTCCACCCCCTCCTCTTCTTCTACCACTGTGGCCTCTTCCTGTGGTGATGTTTTCTCAGAACCAGCCGTGCTCCGTAGGCATACGAGGGGCTACGCAGAAAAACAGGCCAAGAGATGCCATGCGTTGCTAGAGCTGGTGTGCTTGGGTGACAGGAGCCACACTGGGGAAGAGGTTTTGTCAGCTCTGCAGGGTCAGGCTCAGAGGTGGTTGGCACCATGCCAGCTGATGCCTGGAATGGTGGTCAGCGATAATGGCACCAACCTCCTCTCTGCCCTGCGACAGGGAAAACTCACCCATGTGCCCTGTTTTGCGCATGTCCTGAATTTGGTGGTGCAGCGGTTCTTGGGCAGGTACCCGGGCTTACAGGATGTCCTGAAGCAGGCCAGGAAAGTCTGTGTGTATTTCCGGAGGTCATACAATGCCACTGCTCGGCTGACTGACCTTCAAAGGGAATACAACCTGCCCAAGAATCACCTAATTTGTGACATGCCCACCAGATGGAACTGTACGTTGAAAGAAAAAAGAAAAAAGAAAAAAGAAAAAAGAAAAAAAAAGAAAAAAGAAAAAAGAAAAAAAAAGAAAAAAAAAAAAGAAAAAAGAAAAAAGAAAAAAGAAAAAAGAAAAAAGAAAAAAGAAAAAAGAAAAAAGAAAAAAGAAGAAAAAAAAAAAAGAAGAAAAAAGAAAAAAGAAAAAAGAAGAAAAAAGAAGAAAAAAGAAGAAAAAAGAAAAAAGAAAAAAGAAGAAAAAAGAAGAAAAAAGAAGAAAAAAGAAGAAAAAAGAAAAAGAAGAAAAAAGAAGAAAAAAGAAAAAAGAAAAAAGAAAAAAAAAAAAGAAAAAAGAAAAAAGAAAAAAGAAAAAAGAAAAAAGAAAAAAGAAGAAAAAAAAAAGAAAAAAGAAAAAAGAAAAAAGAAAAAAGAAAAAAGAAAAAAGAAAAAAGAAAAAAAAAGAAAAAAGAAAAAAGAAAAAAGAAAAAAGAAAAAAGAAAAAAAAGAAAAAAAAAGAAAAAAGAAAAAAGAAGAAAAAAGAAAAAAAAGAAAAAAAAAAAAGAAGAAAAAAAGAAAAAAAAGAAGAAAAAAGAAGAAAAAAGAAAAAAGAAAAAAGAAGAAAAAAGAAGAAAAAAGAAGAAAAAAGAAGAAAAAAGAAGAAAAAAGAAGAAAAAAGAAGAAAAAAGAAGAAAAGAAGAAAAAAGAAGAAAGAAAGAAGAAAAGAAAAAAGAAAAAAGAAAAAAGAAGAAAGAAGAAAAAAGAAGAAAAAAGAAGAAAAGAAGAAAAAAGAAGAAAAAAGAAAAAAGAAGAAAGAAGAAAGAAGAAAGAAAAAAGAAGAAAAAAGAAGAAAAAAGAAGAAAAGAAGAAAAAAGAAGAAAAGAAGAAAAAAGAAGAAAAGAAGAAAAAAGAAGAAAAGAAGAAAAAAGAAGAAGAAAAGAAGAAAAAAGAAGAAGAAAAGAAGAAAAAAGAAGAAAAAAGAAAAAAGAAGAAGAAAAAAAGAAGAAAAAAGAAAAAAGAAGAAAAAAGAAGAAAAAAGAAGAAAAAAGAAAAAAAGAAAAAAAAAGAAAAAAAGAAAAAAGAAGAAAAGAAGAAAAAAGAAGAAAAGAAGAAAAAAGAAGAAAAGAAGAAAAAAGAAGAAAAGAAGAAAAAAGAAGAAAAAAGAAGAAAAAAGAAGAAAAAAGAAGAAAAAAGAAGAAAAAAAGAAGAAAAAAGAAGAAAAAAAGAAAAAGAAAAAAGAAGAAAAAAGAAGAAAAAAGAAAAAAGAAAAAAGAAAAAAGAAGAAAAAAGAAGAAAAAAGAAGAAAAAAGAAGAAAAAAGAAGAAAAAAGAAGAAAAAAGAAGAAAAAAGAAGAAAAAAGAAGAAAAAAGAAAAAAGAAAAAAGAAGAAAAAAGAAGAAAAAAAGAAGAAAAAAAGAAGAAAAAAGAAGAAAAGAAGAAAAAAGAAGAAAAAAGAAAAAAGAAAAAAAGAAGAAAAAAGAAAAAAGAAGAAAAAAGAAGAAAAAAGAAAAAAGAAGAAGAAAAAAAGAAGAAAAAAGAAAAAAGAAGAAAAAAGAAGAAAAAAGAAGAAAAAAGAAAAAAAGAAAAAAGAAAAAAGAAAAAAAAGAAGAAGAAGAAGAATCAAGATTACCAAAACCTGGCTCTGGACAATGTCTTGCTGAGGCTTCGGTGAGTCACAGAAGGAGCCGTCTGACCGATGCCTTCAGACAGTTTTTTAGTCCGCAGCCCCAAGGTCTGACCGGTTCCAGCAACCATTGCCAGCGTCTGGTTTACATGGTCCGGGAATACCTAGGGGCAAGATCAGACTTTGACTCCTTCCCCACCGAAAATCCTCTGGCTTACTGGGTCTTGAGGATGGATCACTGGCCAGAGCTTGCACAGTACGCAATTGAGCTACTGGCTTGCCCTGCATCCAGTGTTCTTTCAGAACGCACATTCAGTGCTGCTGGAGGCTTTATTACCGATTACAGGGTGCGCCTCTCCACCGACTCTGTTGATCGACTGACCGTCATCAAAATGAATCAGGCTTGGATCAACACCAGCTACCATCACCTGATGCTGATGTTACTGAATAATATTTTTTTGTTGAAATTACATAGTTACATAGTTAGTCAGGTTGAAAAAAGACACAAGTCCATCCAGTTCAACCATAAAAAAAAAAAAAAAAAAAAACAAAGTAAAACACAGTACATCCTCCCATACACCCAACTCCATACCCACAGTTGATCCAGAGGAAGGCAAAAAAAACCAGCAGAGCGATGATCCAATTTGCTGCCGGAGGGGAAAAAATTCCTTCCTGATCCCCCGAAAGGCAATCGGATTTACCCCGGATCAACTTTACCTACAAAACGTAGTACTCAGTTATATTATGTGCATTTAGGAAAGAATCCAGGCCTCTCTTAAAGCAATCTACTGAGCTGGCCAGAACCACCTCTGGAGGGAGTCTGTTCCACATTTTCACAGCTCTTACTGTGAAGAAACCTTTCCGTATTTGGAGGTGAAATCTCTTTTCCTCCAGACGTAAAGAGTGCCCCCTTGTCCTCAGTGTTGACCTTAAAGTGAATAACAACACCAAGTTCACCATATGGACCTCTTATGTATTTGTACATGTTGATCATATCCCCCCTTATTCTCCTCTTCTCAAGAGTGAATAAATTCAGTTCCTCTAATCTTTCCTCATAGCTGAGCTCCTCCATGCCTCTTATCAGTTTGGTTGCCCTTCTCTGCACTTTCTCCAGTTCTCCGATATCCTTTTTGAGAACTGGTGCCCAAAACTGGACAGCATATTCCAGATGAGGTCTTACTAATGATTTGTACAGGGGCAAAATGACATCTCTATCTCTGGAGTCCATACCTCTCTTAATACAAGGAAGGACTTTGCTCGCTTTGGAAACCGCAGCTTGGCATTGCATGCCATTATTGAGCTTATGATCAACTAAAACACCCAGATCCTTCTCCACTACAGATTCCCCCAGTTGTACTCCCCCTAGCATGTATGATGCATGAATATTCTTAGCCCCCAAGTGCATAACTTTACATTTATCAACATTAAACCTCATCTGCCACTTAGTCGCCCAATTAGACAGAGCATTGAGGTCGGCTTGTAAATTGGAGACATCCTGCAAGGACATTATTCCACTGCATAGCTTGGTGTCATCTGCAAAAACAGAAATGTTACTTTTGATCTCAGACCCAATAACATTTATAAATATATTGAAAAGTAAGGGACCCAACACTGAACCTTGGGGTACACCGCTGATAACCTTGGACCATTCAGAGTAAAAATCATTAACCACAACTCTCTGAATTCTGTCTTTCAGCCAGTTTTCTATCCATTTACAAACTGATATATCTAATCCTGTAGACCTTACCTTACACATGAGCCGTGTGTGGGGAACTGTATCGAACGCTTTTGCAAAATCCAAGTATACCACGTCCACTGCTACGCCTCTGTCCAGGGTTTTACTTACCTCTTCATAAAAAGAAATCAGGTTTGTCTGACAACTTCTGTCTTTCATGAATCCATGCTGTCTGCTGCTTAAATAGTTTGTTTCCAGCAAGAACTCATCCACGTGGTCTTTTATTAAACGTTCCAGTATCTTCCCAACTATAGAAGTTAAACTAACAGGTCTATAGTTACTAGGTAAAGACTTTGTTGCCTTTTTAAATATGGGCACCACATTGGCTTTATGCCAATCCAGTGGTACTATTCCTGTCATTAATGAGTCCCTAAATATTAGATACAGTGGCTTTGAAATTTCAGAGCTCAATTCTTTTAGGATCCGTGGGTGGATGCCATCTGGTCCAGGTGCTTTATCCACCTTTATTCTGTCTAAATATTTCTGGACCATATCACTTTTGAGCCATTGTGGATTTGGGACTGTGTCACTCCCACCCCCTATATCGACATGAGCTCCCCCATTCTCCATTGTATACACAGAGCTGAAGAAAGCATTTAATAAATTTGCCTTCTCTATGTCCTCAGTCACACCCACTCTAGATTATTTTGTAAAGGGCCTACATGCTCAGACTTTGCCTTTTTACTATTAATATATTTAAATATTTTTTGGGGGTTTGTCCTACTATCTTTTGCAATCTGTCGTTCATTTTGAATTTTTGCATCCTTGATTTCCTTTTTACATATTCTATTATATTCTTTGTAACATTTAAACGACACTAGTGTTCCTTCATTTTTATATTTTTTAAAAGCTATTTTCTTATTGTTTATAGCTTTTTTAACTTTGACCGTGAGCCACATAGGTTTTATCTTTAGCCTTTTAAACTTATTGCCCATGGGAATATACTTTGCAGTGAGGTTCCAAAGAGTCTTTTTGAAGAATTCCCATTTCTGTTCTGTGTTCATCGGTGCCAATATTCCCTCCCAGTCCAAGCCCTGGAGAGCAGTCCTCATGCTTTGAAAATTTGCTCTCTTGAAATTAAGTGTTTTTATCTTTCCTGTATGTATTTCTTGCTTATAGTTTACATTAAACGAAATCATGTTATGATCACTGCTACCCAGGTGTTCCTTTATCTGAAAATTAGTAATGAGCTCTGCATGGTTTGAGATTACCAGGTCCAACAGAGCATCATTCCTAGTTGGGGCCTCAATAAACTGGACCATAAAATTGTCCTGCAATAGGTTTTTAAATTTTTGTCCTTTAACTGTCCCAGAAATTCCATTATTCCAGTCAATTTCTGGGTAGTTAAAATCCCCCATTATCACCGTCCCTGCCCTTGCAGCCCTTTCCATCTGTGCAAGGATCCGAGACTCCACCTCCTCATTAACATTGGGTGGTCTATAACAAACTCCAATGATTAGCTTTGAACTACGCACATCTGTATGCAGTTCCACCCATAATGCTTCAACTTCATCACACTCTCCATCAACCAGGTCCTCTTTCACGCTTGCTTTAAGGTCACTTCTCACATAGAGACAGACCCCTCCACCTTTCCTTTTTACCCTGTCTTTCCGAAAGAGAGCATAGCCAGGAATATTAATAGCCCAGTCATGTGAGGATTGAAGCCAAGTTTCAGCAATACCGATTACATCATAGCTCTCCTCATGCACCAGAGCTTCCAACTCACCTGTTTTGCTTGGAAGGCTTCTGGCATTGGTGAACAAACACTTAAATGTATTGTTACATTTTTCGCTGGTGTTTTTCATATGATTCATACAATTTTTTAGTAGTGCAAATGGCACTATAATTTCCAATGGCTGTTTGCAACATGGGAACTTTGTCACCTGCCATAACCCCACCTCCATCTATCCCCATTCCACTCTCCATTAATGTCTGACCCCTAACTGACCTGTGTGCCCGATGTAATTCACGTTCAACCTCCCCCTCAAGTCTAGTTTAAATACTCCTCCAGCATTCCCCTAAACCTCTCCCCCAGCACAGCAGACCCCCTTCCATTCAAGTGCAAACCATCTTTAGCATATAGGTTGCACCCCAATGAAAAGTCATCCCAGTGCTCTAGAAACCCAAATCCCTCCTTCCTACACCAGGTCTTTAGCCATGCATTCAGCTCTCTAATCTCCCCCTGCCTTTCCTGTGTTGCGCATGGCACAGGCAATATTTCAGAGAATATCACCTTGGAGGTCCTTCCCTTCATTTTGCAGCCTAGTTCTTTAAATTGATTCTTAAGGAGCCTCCACCTTCCATGTATACTGTCATTGGTTCCAACATGGACCAAGACAGCTGGGTCATGCCCAGCCCCTCCCAGTAATTTATCCACCCGGTCCACCACATGCCGAACCCTGGCACCAGGGAGACAGCAAACCATTCGGTTGAGGCGATCCTGGCGACAAATTATTCTATCAGTCCTTCTGATTATAGAATCCCCTATTACCACCAACTGTCTAGGCCTACCTGCACTCCCCTCACCACTTCTACTAGATGGGTTGCTCTCCCGGCTGTTAGGGGTAGCAGTAACATCTAGGGCTGCCACCTCTGTGTTAGCCACCTCCACATCTTCACCCAACTTGGCAAATTTGTTTTGATGCACAAACACAGGATTGGCCTTCCTTGTCTGCAAGCCCCTTCCACTCCCTCTAACTACATTAACCCATCTTCCTATCTGATAATCCTGACTTGCCCCTCCACCCTCCACATTAACCCTACTGACCACCTGCTCAGCGAGCAGAGGACCCCTGTCGGATCCCTTTTAGACTGCGTATGCTGATGCTGAGTTACTGTCCTCTTATGCTGCTGATGGAATATCCTTCTCCTCCTCACTTTCTTGCTGATAGCTAGTAAGAAATGTTGTGTTTCTGGGCTCCGCCACCAGTGCCTAAGGCACAATTTTTCTTCCCCCGTTTAACAGGGGCGCCTAATAACAATTTTTGATGCAATACTTTGCACGTGGCTCCTTGTTGCGCTCCAATTACAGTATGTTTGAGGGGTGCCCTTTTTTCTAAATTGTGTCTTTCACAAAACAATGGCCCCCACCACCACTAAAATATTCGACATATTGTTGCCACACAGCACGTGCGCAAGCAGTATTAATTATTTTTTTTTTTTATAGTCCTCTGTTGTGCAGGGACATTTCTAAACATGTGCCACTACTATAGACACCAAGCAGGTGTGATACTTAAAGGATTTTTTTTTTCCACTTTAAGCATCATTAAAATGGCTGCTCCGGAAAAAAACGGCTGTTTAAGAAAAAAATAAATAAAAGTAAATTCCATTGATACATATTCCCTGGGGCAAGACCCGGGTTCTGAACGACGTTTTCCAACATTAAATTGAATATTGGTCTTTAAAATGATCGTTTTTAAACGTTCGGGTCCCATAGACTTCAATGGGGTTCTAAATGTTTGCGTGAACCCGCGGTCTGTTCGAATGTTCTGGTGCGAACCGAACGTGGGTATGTTCGGCTCATCTCTAGTCAGGACGCACATAAATCTTAAAGCGATCAGATTCCAATCTGACGATACGCTTCCAAATGGACTTATCCAACCCTCTCCGAGCAGCCGAAAAAGAGCAACTCTGAGCATCCAAACCCAATGCGATCAGGCAATGCCGAAATACAGATACAAACTGAAATTGACAGGGCCAATCCGTCGAGGTGTAATATATTATATATATATATATATATATATATATATATATATAAAAAATAACCTTCACACTGCGGGCAAACATGCACAAAGCTATGGAATAATCAGAGCAACTTACTTCATTCTCCAACAGCCCACCTTGCACCATTTTGGACAAACTGGCAAACTCACTAACCCAAAGAGCCCCAAAAAACGCCAGAACAAAAAGCAGTCTGGAACAAGAGAGACTCCTACTCAGACACACACAGAGCCTGTCTGAACCCACAAGTCCTGCAACATAGAAAAAAGTAACCGGACAATGACCGTCCCGGCTGCCGAAACCCCTCCTACACCCCTATAGGGCCTGCCGAACCAGAAAGTCTTCATAAAATCCTGTACACCCCATATTTGGAACAGGAATGCCAGTTGATGGCTGGGACCAAAACTCCCTGTTCAAAATTTAAACAGAACCGGATATTCCATACTGGCAATTTCAATGCCCATCCGAGCCAAAAAGATCCTGCCATTCCTTCCACACCTTAGAATATGCTGACCGTGTAGTCGCACAAGGAGTTACCTAGCAATTTGGCTGTGACTCCAAAGCAATACTCCATAGCTCCCACAGAAAAGGCACTCCGTGTTGCACTGCAGCCGGTGCCAACTCTCGGAACATGTCCAGCTGTAAATGAGAAAGAAATCAGCCAATGTGTTAGAAGCCCCAGGAAGGTGCACAGCACACCTTGTTCCAGAAACAATCCCCGCAAATGGCAACAATAACCAGAAAAAAAAAAAATCTAACAGGTCCAGGTTCCGCAATTCCCAACCTCACTCCATGTCTGGAGAGCCAACAGTTTGTCCTTGGGTAAGTTACATTCCATAGCCACCGAATCAACGACAATCAAAGAAACTAAATCATGGAAATTTGGCAGCAGATAAAACAGAAGGGCCATGGGATACTGAAATGCTCAGCTACCTGTTGAACAGTGGCCAGCAGATTGCTGCATAAGTTAGAAGGAGTGCCCACACACAAAGTCATCCAAATAATGAAGGCCCACTTGACCCGCCCTGCTAAGGAAAGGGAGCCTTGACTGCTGGATGCTTGGCAACCAGGCAGGGCGTCAACATGAGGAGGGAGTCGGAGTGGCTCCGCTGGGATTGGCTATGATGGCACGAGGTGAGGGGGTGGAGACAGAACTCTAGAAATAGCTACGCAGGGGCACGTCCCACTAATTCCGAAGACTGACGTCACAAGAGTTGGAGCTGTCCTCTGCGTTCTTGTTGGACCTGCCATGGACACTGACGCCCTGATCGAAAGGGTGAGGGGTATGCTAGAAAGCGGCCAAGCGGACTGGCTCCTGCCATTGCTCTCGGGTAAGACTGTTTCCCCAGCCCTAGGGCAGCGTCACACACTATTGGTCAAGGGTGTGTGGCCGCTCCGGCTAGAACTGCGCCCCTTGTTCCTGCCATCCTGGGTGCCCAGCTCTCAGCACCCGGCTGGGCGGGAGCTGCTGCAGGTGCCTCTCTCCCCTCTCCCTGTGCTCGGGTGCTGCTACAGATGGCACCCCCCCGCTCAGTGCGGGAGGCCTCCAGCTCCCTGGCAAGCCTCTGCCCGCTCCCTGGCTCTTCCTCCGGTGTCACGGCGTGCGCTGCTGTTGGCACCTGTGGGGTTGGATCCTCGGCTCCTGGGCATGCTGTGGCCTGTGTACTGCTCCTTCGGCTGCGCTTGCCTCCCCGAGTGTCCGTGGTGTGCTGCATCCTCCTGGGCGCTCTGATCACTCG
This sequence comes from Rana kukunoris, assembly GCA_029574335.1. Classification (NCBI taxonomy): domain Eukaryota; kingdom Metazoa; phylum Chordata; class Amphibia; order Anura; family Ranidae; genus Rana; species Rana kukunoris. Next base: position 184,593,193 of record CM056053.1, on the reverse strand, counting down.
AGGCTGGAGGCTGGAGGCTTTTGTGAGGCCTGGTGAGTTTTCCTGCTCTTCGCTGACACCTGCATGGAACAGCCTGTGCGGCCTGATTTGAGCAATTCCCAGCCTTCTCATCCTTCTGCACCTCATCCCGGGACCGGCTTTGTCATCCGCATCCGGCTCCTCCTGATGGTGACCACCTGCAACCGAGGGCATCGCCTGCTGGACCTTCGCCACGTTCCCCTCATCAGTCTCCTTTGCGCGAGTATGACTGTGGGGTGGTTTGGGGTAACAGTTCTTGCAATGTGTCCACTGATAGCATCCTTGCTGCGGTAAAGTCTGCATTATTGCATTTGGGCGTCACACCGGGCATGGCACCTTCATCTTCCCCTGGATCTGGTTCTCGTCTGGGTGGCCCCTGTGGTCAGGGTCACCAGTGGGTTTGCACCTGCCGCAGGACGTCAAAGAAAGATTTGGCATTGTGAGTTCATTGACATGCTGACGCTGGTGCCTTTTGACAGGGAGACAGCGGACAGGTCTAGGCGGATCGATGTTAATGTACAGGCGGAAAAGGCTAAGCAGCTTCCTCGCACATTTGGTAACTGGCTGCAGCCTATGCTGGGGTGCTCTGCGAGAGGTTTCAGGAGCTGGGCCCTTCCCTCTTCGGGTATCTGGATCTCATTTGGGGGGCGTACAAGACGTATGGCGGGCAGTGCTGGTTCAATTACGATACCCAGTTTCGCCAGCGGATGGCCGCCCGTCCCGAACTGCGTTTTGACTGTCAGGATGGGAGTCTTTGGCTGCTGCTTATGTGTCCTTATAGACCGACCACCTTTCAGTCCCCTGCCGGCGCTCTCGCCGGAGCGTCGGCAGCATCCAAAAAAGGCATTTGCTGGATGTTCAAACGCCTTGCGGAGGGGCTCACACAGCAGTTCGCTGTTTCCGTTAGACAAGAGGGCTCCAATCCTCAAAGCCGGGTAACAGACCCAACCTTCCTAAGCCGGAGGACGCCGGTGAGCGTCACAAGGATGCTTCCCTGGCTCGCCCGGTACCCCCTCAGTAGGGAGGCTGCGATCCTTCGGGAAGGTTTTTCCCGGGGATTTTGGATTCCCTTTGTGCCGTCGGAGGAGCCCACAATGTCCGGTAATTTGAACTCTGCGGCGAGTTTTGTGTCCGTAGTTGCAGACAAAATTGAACAGGAACTGCTAAAAGGACGCATGGCAGGCCCATTTGACCTTTCCCCTATCACAACCTGAGAGTTTCTCCTCTTGGTGTGGTGCCTAAAAAGGATTCAGGCAAATTTCGGCTGATCCATCACCTTTCCGTCAGGCTCTTCTGTTAACGACGGTATTGACAAGGAGGTGTCCCGGGTGCAATATGCCTCTTGATACGGCGCTCGGTTTGCTTAGGTCTGCTGGTGCGTCTGCCCTGCTGGCCAAGGCTGACATTGAGACGGCCTTTCGCCTCCTGCCCGTTTACCTGGACCGTTTTCATCTCCTAGGCTGTTTTTTCCAGGACAGCTATTATTTTGACATGTGCCTCCCCATGGGTTGTGCCATATCATGCCACTATTTCGAAATGCTTAGCTGTTTCCTGGAGTGGGTTTTGACCCAGTCTGTTGGCTTGCACTCAGTTATACACTACCTGGATGATTTCTTGATTGTAGGTCCTCCGGGTAGTGATGATTGCCTTCGTTGTCCGCTTTGTAAGAGGTTTATAGTTTCTTGGGCATCCCGCTGTCTGTTTCCAAGACCGAAGGCCCTTCCCCTGTATTGTCCTTTTTAGGTATCGAAATCGACTCGGTGGAAATGGTTTTCCGACTCCCGGCGGATAAACTGGCTAAGCTTATGTCGTTGGTGCGATTAGCTAGGGACGCCAAAAAACTTCAGCAGCTTCAATCTCTGTTGGGTCACTAAGTATTTGTGTGACGGGTGCTTCCCATGGGTAGGGCCCCTCATTATGTACGCATAACTAAACCTAGGCGTGATTTGGAGATCTGGCTTTCCTTCCTACGGGACTATAATGGTCACTCCTGTTGGCAGCTGGAAGTAGTGCCTAACTCACAGTTGGAATTCTACACAGAAGCTTCTGGCTCCTGGGGTTTCGGTGCCTTCTTCCAAGGTGCTTGGTCTGCTGAGCCCTGGCCGGCCTCATGGGCCCAACTGGACTTGTCGCGGAACTTGACCTTACTGGAACTCTTTCCCATCGTGGTGGCGGTGGAATTGTGGGGGGAGGAACTGCATAACAGGCGCGTTATTTTTTGGACAGATAATATGAGTGTTGTGCAGGTGGTGAACCGCCAGTCCTCGCGTTCCCCCACCGTGGTCGCACTGTTGCATTTCTTGGTTCTTAAAAGGTTTACAATTAAAATGTGTGGTTTAGGGCAAAGCATGTTCCTGGTGTTTTTAACTCCGTCGCGGATTCTCACAGTTCGATTGCTTCTGCTCATTGGCCCCGAATGCTTCCTCGGTGGGCCTTCCTTGCCCGACGTTCTTGTGGACCCTCGTTTCCGAAGCCTGTTGAGCCAAGTCAGTGCTTCACTCTCCCCAAACACGTGGGTGGCCTACCGTCGGGTTTGGTCTGACTGGGTTTCGGTTCTTGACGGTGAGTTCCTTCTTTCTTCCCCCCAGGACAGGCGCTTGGCTCTCTTCTCGTACCTGGTACACCTGCAAGAGAGGAGGGTCTCTGGTTCGTCAGCTGGTACTGCTCTCTCTGCTCTCTTTTTGGTTCAGGCTCCTTGGCTGGGAAGACGTCACCAAGGAATTTGTGGTTCGGAGGGTCCTGCGCGGTTGGAGACAACTGACCTGCTTCCCTGACTCCCGGCGTCCTTTGTCGGTACAAATTCTGGCAGATATCCTAACTATCTTACCTAGTGTCTGTTTCTCCTCATACGAGAGTCTTCTTTTCCAGGTTGCTTTTTCTTGGGCATTCTTTGGTGCCTTTCGTATCAGCGAGCTGGTCGCCAAGGATAGGCGTTCCTTCGGTGGAGTTTTGGCCGAGAACATGCTTTTCGCGGATTCATTTTTGTCTATTTGCTTGCCCTCCAAGACTGACCATTTTTCCAGAGGTAAGCGTGTGGTCCTCAAGGCCTGTGGGGGCCCCTTTTGCCCGGTTCGCTTGTCTTTTTCTTCTTCGCGCCCTTCTTCTGTTTATCTGGTTCATGCTGATTCTTCCAATCTCAGCAGGTTTCAGTTCCTTAGGGTTTTCCGCCTCTGCCTTTCTCGGTTGGGACTACCTCCTGCTGATTTCTCCACGCACTCCTTACGCATCGGCGCAGCCACCGCTGCGCGTGGGATGGGTTTTTCAGACGAGGAGCTGCAGCGCTTGGGTAGGTGGGATTCTTCTCGTTTTTCTCTGTATGTTCGTCCTCATCTTTTGTGTTGATTTCAGGTTCCCCTCCGGTTCGGGTTTGGATCTTCGGTGATTTGTTTATTTACTGGGCTGCTCGGCGTGCCTCCGACAGACACTACGGGAGGAACCTTGGTTTTCCTTTGGAGGTTGCCAGAATTCGTTGGTGTGGCTTCCGTGGGCTTCGCTGGGCGAACATGTTGCCGGAACTGGTAAACCTTCGGAGATTTGTACAAGGTCCAATTGTTCTCATCATTCACGCTGGTGGAAATGACGTAGGCCTGTCTCATTCGGTGGACCTCATCTCGTCGATTAAAAAGGGACATTGCTCATTGCTGTGCCTCTTTTACTGACTTAACAGTAGTTTGGTCGGAAATAGTTCCCCGTCGGGTCTAGGCTCATGGCACCTCAGGTGCAGGCCTGGAGTGTTTCCGGCGCAAGGTGAAGGCTCAAGTGTCAAAATTTGTTCGCCGAATTGGTGGTATTGTGGTGCGCCACCGGGAGCTTGAAGGAGATAATGATTTACTACGAGCCGATGGGGTCCATTTGAACGAGATTGGCATCGATATTTTTAACCTAGGCCTCATTGGTGGCGTTGAGCAAGCGCTGGCTGCGGTGGGGCACTAGTCAGTGTACCACTGACTGCGTGTGGCGGTTTTACCTGTCCAGCAATTGGCATTACTTTTTTGGGCTAAGCCCTCACGTTAAATCACAGGGTCAGTTTAATGCCTGTCTCGCACTGATGGTGGAGACAGGCCTCTTAGACTAGACATTTTTTGGTTTAGATATGCTCACGGTGTAACCGTGACCGGCATGGTTTTTTGGATTGTTGGGATTTGAAATTTGTTATAATATTTTCAATAAAGCTGTGGCCTTGCCCATTTCCAACTTTAAATGGTCTGTGCGTAATTATTGGTGGGCAAAGTTTTTTGGTATGGTTGAATTAAGAGCAAATTAAGCCTAAGCGTCTCAGCAGTCATGAATGACTGAATTGACACCCCCCAAACCACCCATTCAACAAAAAGAGCTGAAGGTTTAAAAAAAAAAAGCACAAGAGATAAAATAAACCTAAACACCTGCAATCCAAAAGACAAAAACTCAGTTGATGCACCTGCAATAAAAAGTCACCCAAGATCGCTGCATCAAACGAGGTGCAAGATACCATACGACTCTGGATCGATCGAATCGTTGACTGGTCATGAATAAGATGGAACTGCTGCTGTGTGCTCTCAATGTCTCCCCTCACAGCAGCCCCCACCTTCCTGAAAATCATCAAGCCAATCCTGATAACCTTCCCCTCCTCACTCAATGTAATTAACCCTTTATCAGTTATCACCACCATCTACCCTGCCATGAAGCCTTTTTTTATTTGAATTTTGCTACAAACTCGCCTCACACACTCCACACAAGCTGGGAGGAAGAGGCAGCCAGCATGGCCCCACCAGACAAGCCACTGGAACCAGCATGGCCCCACCAGACAAGACACTGGAACCAGCACTGGGATCCACTTCTTGACTCAGAGCCCCGATTTGCCGGGATGTCCAGCAAATCCCAGGACAGTTGGGAGGTAAGCCTTTAGTACGGTATATAGTACAGGTTAGCACAATATAATAGCGGCTCTCTCTTCCTGCAAACACTGTCAGCCATTCCTACATACTCCAAGGCTACCTAGCCTTGCCTGTCCATTTACATGTCAACAGCCCTTAAAATCAGATGGGTGAAAAGCCACATTAGTTTAACAGATTCCCGAACAGACTGTGTTTGCCGTTAACCCATGTCCAACAGGAACCGGAATGACATCACTTTTCAGTTGCAAGCAGTCAAAAAAAGTGAAATGCCACTGGTTCTTTTAGAAAGTCCAGTGCATTATAGAAACTAAAATGTCAATCACTTGTATTTAAAAAGGATTGCAAAAAAAAAAAAAATATGTTGATACAAAAACGTTAAAATATAGTACTAAAAGTTATGTGCTTTTTGACTGGTTATCTCTGCAATGTGTATATTTGGACAGCAGAGGTCTCTATTTACCATGTAATTTAGAATCAAGATGATTGTTTTTCAGCTTCAACCTTTGTATTACAAGAGGTTTAAAAGTCTACGAATTTAAAACACTTCTAAATATTACTGTACAATTTACAGACTAGCTGAGCAATAAAAACAGTACAATGAATCAGAGGTTTGGACAAAATACCAACATTTGAAACTAGTAGAAAAAGTCTGACAGTACCCTTGCCCAGAGTATGTAAAATGTGTATATACACATACAAGCAAGCTTGTCCGCTTCACATCCACACCAGAAAAACAGGAGTCATTTTAAACTGGAATGCATGTACACCAGACTTTTCCGTTATGTACTTGCAGCTTCAACTTAAAACCAAAATTCCAGCTTCCTGTTACTACTTTGTCAGTTCATTTAAACCAATCTGGTCCAAACTACAGTATTACCCATACCTCCCAACATTTTAAAATTTCCCTGCAGGACATTTTTGTTGAGCGGGGGGGGTGCCGATCGGATCGAAGTTGTTGAGTGGGGGGGTGCCGTGGATCGGAGTTGTTGAGCAGAGGGGGGGCGGTGGATTGGCGTTGTTGAGCAGGGGGGGTGCCCTGGATCGGAGAAGTTGAGCGGGGGGGGCACAGAATCGCGGGACTCCAGCACCGATCACGGGGCCGCAGGATTTTACGCGTAACGCGGTAATCGCAGGGGGGGTTCCGTGGAATCGCGGGACTCCAGCCCTGATCGTGGTACCACAGGATTTACCGTGAATCGCGGGACAGTCCCGCGGAATCCGGGACGGTTGGGAGGTATGGTATTACCTTCATCATTACATGTGCATAGAGTGCAGTTTAACCATGTAACATCAGCTAGTACATTATAACAGAACTGTGCTCCAGGAGTAGGATGGGGACCGACCCTGCTACCAGAACAAAAATCCAGTTGGGCAAAGTCTGCTCAGTCATTCACAGAAAGCCTTATATTTTCCAAACACAAGGCTTCCTCTGATTGGCTGGGGTGAGGAAACCGGTGGATGGTGTTACAAGACTGATTAGCTGAGCTAAATCTTTTAACAATTCAGAAAAAACAAAGCTTCCTGTGAATGGTGGAGCAGCACTCGGTCTGATTCGATTTTGTTCCAGGAGCAGGATGCAAAGTCCCTATTCTGCTGTCAGAACACAGAGTACTGTGCATAGCTGATGTAGCACAAGCCTAGGTGGGTGCTAGGTCAAGGATAGTTAGACAAGTGTTAGAATTTGATAGGTTAATTTAGTTGCCCTACTGTAGGCAGTGGGGCTTTAAAATGTTGGGTTAGGCAAAAACCTAGTTAGGTCTGATCTGTGTGCTCTGCTGCTGGGAGCACACAGAGTTTGGGGTCTTGTACATAAAGGGGGCAGGGGGGGGGGGAAGAGTCCAACCCTAAAGAGCAGGCTGGCTTCCAGGCACAAGCTTCTAAGGTGAGGAATGCCAAGACCCAAGTGCTTGGAAAAAGCTGACTTAAGGAAGACACAGATCTGAGTGGAAGGAAGCTCCATCTGTCCTTTGGCCTTGTGAGTACAGACATTGAAAGATCTTGGGGACTGTGCTTTATTTACCCCTCTGGTGAATGGATTATAGTCAGCTGGTGCCCTGAAGAGCTCTCTCCAGGAACTTCTCTACTTAAGGAAAAGACGCCCGTCAATTTTGAAACATACATTTTTTACTTTTTACTATAAAAACCTAGGCCATTTTTTTTAATCTCAATTCTTTCCAGCAGAGTGCTTGCGCGCCCCCCTGATGGGATTCTGAGGAAAGTGCAATGCTGCCACCTCCTCCCTCACATGCACACTACAGGTGATGTCACAAGCACCATATTGAATGGTGGCATTCTGGTCCTCATTGCCAAAGGGGCTGCCACTGCCAGGTGGAGACAAGGAGGCACCAATTCATTGTAGGGCCAAGGTCGGGCTCTGGAGGAGGACAAGCCAGTGTTGCCAGGAGACCTCCTCCTCCTTTCCAGCCATGGACCTCTACCAATGCCAGGAGGCACCAAATGAATGGGGAGAAAATAAAAAAAATAAAAAAACTTATGTGCAGAACAAGATCAGTTTCTTTGCCATGTGGTGAAAACTGGGGAGACCATCGTCCAATAGCTCAACATTTAAGGATTCCTTTAGGTTTAAGCTAGAAAAGGTTATGAATGATTTCAGGTCCAGAGCCCCTCCCAATCCAAATGTGGAATATGAAGGAAAAGAATACTCAAGGTTGTCACTGATTTTAAATGGGACACCACTCACTATTCAGTAAATGAGCTGGTCACCAAACCCTGGAGAATTACACAGGAACAGAAAATTTTTAGAGGAGTGAAAAAGAATGTTATGGCCGTTACCTGCGTGTACCCTTCTGCTGATAAAGATAGTTCATCAAGCCTAAATTAGACCAATGGAGTAATGTTTCCAGGGAACTCCCAAAATTACACTGACAGGTCAAAAAAATGGAGACAGAGACACACACACAGAGACACACACAGAGAATATGAATACAAAAACTGATGAGTGAATCAAATATTCAAAATGTGAAAAATAAGCAGATATATATCCTATGAATAAATGGAGAAAAGGTCCAAACAGAATCCCAAATGGGAGTGAGTGGATACAAAATCTTCTTTAACAAGAATGATGTGACATCAAAGAACCTTTCCTTCTACCAAGTGAACACCCGAGTGATATGAAGATGTAGTCTCCTTACCCCTTAGTATGACCACAAATATGGCGATACGATAAAACTGGGCGTCTCCTCCTATTCCCTTTCGCTGTATCTGTAAAAATTACAGAACAAAAAAGGCCAAATGGCCGCTTACATTATATCTGGGGCTGCAGACTCTTAAGGAAAAGCACTTGCAAGGAGCGTCTGTTCAGGTCCATCTGAAAAACTGACAGGTGGACCTCAAAGGTCTAGTTGTGTGAAAGGACTCCAAGTGTCCCTACACACCTATCACTCAGGTCTAGAACTGATGCTGCAAATTGAATTTAAAAAACAGAAACCCTTCTCAGGTAGGAACGTTGGACACCTTATATGCAGTCAAAAATGCAACCTCACCTCAGCACTATCATGTGTCCACTAGTGGCCCTTAGCGGGATCACTATTTCACACATTATCCATATTGTTTAGCATGGAACCTACCTCACCCGGCTACTATTATATGAGTAGCTGCTATATACATGTCTGCTTATTTTGAGTTTCCCGTTTGGGATTTCCAATCTCTGACCTATTTAGCCTCTGAGATATTTAGTCACGTTGGGGCACCTGACTCTCAGAAGATTGGGTCCAGGATAATGTTTACTACTGTTTATTTCTGTGTCCCCTACTATACTTGCGGGCAGCATATCCTTAATAAGGTGGATATGTGCGCCCTGCTGTAAAATGTCATTTTTAATAGCTTTGTTGTTAGCATCCTAGCCGGGTGTTGTATCTCGGCGAAGGATGCAATATACTTGCCATCCAGTAGGGTGAGTCACGCCGTGCTGTGGTAGTAATTATCCCAAGGGCGCCCCTGCAAAACCTCCTCTCGCTGATGCGAATGGGCTATCTGCATCATTATTGGCTGTTTCCCCCGGGGTAGGATGCGTGACGTAGCACGGCGAGACCCACTTATACCTGCACTGGACGGATGCGCAGTTATGCCTCAGAAGACGAATCCATTCGAAACGTACGTCAGGCATAGACGCACATACGTCACTTCCGGGTCAGCGTCAGGTGGAGCGCAGCTGAAACGCACGCTGAACACCATACACGCGCATACCCGTAGAGCCCATAGAGTGTGCTACTCAAACCGGGCTGTCAGATTGTCTGACTTTGCTTTTTTACTTTGCTTTGTTTTTGTTTTTATCTTATATTATCTTTTATCTTGTGGCCATTTTTTTGCTAATGGTTAATTAGCTCCTGTACATCTTGGCCTGTAGTTGCCCCATGTTAGTGTGTGGCATTGTGGCACACAGGTCTTAATAAATTAAGTGCTTTTATTTAAAACCTACTGCACCATCGGAGCCTTTGTTATTTTTCCCTCTGAGGAACGGAGGAACCCCCCATATCCACACACAAGGAGTGAACCGGTTGGACTAATATCGGAGGAGTATAGTCCTGGGAGGAGTGAATACCAGCTGTGATCGGAGGATTCTGTGACCCATGCCTGTGACCCCTGGTGGGGTTGGCTATCTGGTGAGTGGGGAACCCTGAGGGGAGCACCGGGACCACACCGTCGGACGTCTGGCATATAGAAGCACCCCCTTCACAGCAAGATCTACACACTCCCCCCTTTATTTATATCACCACTGTACAAGATTTGTTATGAGAGACTCCATCTCTGCAGCCCTCTGGTTATTTACCTTATGTATCACAGCAGCCCCATCGGACTAGTACCACCACTATTTATTTTGGGTTGAGGTGTGATATTGTATTTACGCGTATCCAGTGTGGCATTAATGTATGGTGACCGTTATATAATATTGGGCTCTGACATTTATTTATTTATTTATTTATTTTTTGGCTGTATCTCTATACCCCACATACCTACTGTGTACACCTAGTGGGTTAACAGGTGATAGAGACTAGATTTTCAGCATCTTGTTTGTTCTATTATCAGCCTCATTGTCCTCCCTTATTGTGCATACTGTTATATAGCCTATTTGAGGCACATCTAGTTATAAACCTCATTCACGCACCCTACTGTACTCAACACACATTTCTTCACTGTTTACTGTTTGAGCACATATGGTTCTATAAGCGTTTTTAGGTAGCGCCATCACCCCATTTCTCATACTATCTAAAAATGCAACCTTGTTGTGTGGGTCATAAAGTATCCATAATGGAAAAAACAAACAAAAACAAACAAACACGCCGACTTGCTACCAAGAAGGGTGTAGATAATCAGTAATTTTCTATAGGATTCCCCATGAGCCTCTTGCATCTACAGCACAGTACACAGATGGGCATCATAAAATGTAAAAAAAAAAAAAGGGGGGGGGGTGAGCATGTGCAGGGCTCTGTGGATGGCTGCCTGAGCCAGGAGCTCTGCACCACCCGTAAGCAGCGGCGACCATATCTCAAAGCCCAGTGAACGGTTTGTCACCAAATTTGCTGTGGGGGTACCCGAGAGGCTGGGGAACCAATCTTTTGGGGGCTTATTTAGCTGCAATTAAGCCTGCAATTCGTGGCCAAAAATCCAAAATGGCCACCAGAGCATGGATTGCAGTCCCCAATGCAGTTTCCCTCACAGAGAACAAGCATGTCACCGATTTAGCAGAGCAAAATCTTGCCTCAGACACCCAGAATAGTACCCTAAAAGTACTTCTCCCCTCACAAATCTCGGCTGTATCCCATGTTACTATGGATGTATCTGGCTCTAACCACCCCAATAGAGGGAATAGCTCTACTGCTCAAAACAGTGCATTTATGTCAAATATTCACCTCAGAGAACATTCTCTCCAAATAGAAGACCTTTTCCAAAGGTTCTCTGAATTACTGGATAAGGGACAGCCACTAAAATCACTGGGGACTGAAATCTGATTTTCAAAATCTAAGAGCAAGAAGATACAATTGAGCATAAACTTGAAGTCTCGGTTTCAAATCAACATTCCATGCAATTATCTACAATCTAAGAACAACTTGATTACCCCAATTCCAGAATTGACGACCTCTAAAATAGATCCCATAGGTATAACATCAGAATAAGAGGTTTACCTGAAACAGTGCTAGATGTTAATCCTGCAGTTCAGGATCTAATCAAGTCATTATTACCTACCATCCCCCAGCAGCGTTTCGAACTAGACAGGGCTCCTTCACAGCCCCCCCTGTATACAAGCCCCCATCCCTGTATACAAGTCTCCTCCACAGTCCCCCCTCCCTGTATACAAGTCTCTTCCACTGTCCACACAGCCACCTTCTTTCTTTGTAACACACTTCAATCTGTCACTTTACTCTTCCCCCTTACCTTACCTTTTAAGAGACAGACAATTGGTTGCTAAGACTGCCCCTAGCAACCAATCACAAACTTAACTTGAAAAGTTGAACAGCTTTCTGCTCGGACATTCTGTCTTCTACCTGCTAGATGAGAGCGGAGGCAGGGTAAGAAGTCACACGGGAGAGGAGAGGAAACCTAGGCAGGTTGTTGTCACCTGCACATGTACTTCCCCCGCCCCCCACTCACTCCCTCCCCCTCTCCAGCAGCGATACTCAGCAGCCAGAGTCAGAATGAGCAGTGCAGGGAGCTCAGTCTGCACTAGAGTGCCGCCGTCACCACCTCCGCATATACCCGAACAGAAGGTCAGGCGCAGTCCTCTTGGAAGCGGCTGTTCCTTCTCCATAGTCCCAATTGAACGGCAAGCTTCTTGTGGGGTGGAGGCAGGGGTGAGGATGGAAGTTCTCAGTGTCCCCTTAGGCAGTCCATCCGCAAACTCACTCCACGATGTCCCCTGCAGCCAGCGCAGCGCCCCCTACTGATGTGCGCTCTAGGCCACCGCCTAACTTGCCAGAGGAACCCCTGCCCAGCAGCTAGCTCAGAGAGCCTATGAGGAGTGGGGGGAAGGAAGAAGGGGGGTAATGCCATTTACTCACCTCTCCAAGGATGCCCAGCTCTGTCTTCTTGCTAAAGCAAGGTAGTAGCTACTTACCCTTCCTGTGGGTTTATGCTGGAAGCATCCTGGACAGTGCATCTTCCGCATGGTAATGGAGATGACTGTCGGCCAGGCTACTGCGACTCACCCCTGTAGACTGGTCCTTATGCAAGCCCTGGAGCGTATAGCTCACCGGCCACCCGTAGAGTGACAGGCATGTCGTGGACGACCGAGCACGCAGCTATGGTTAGCACACGCTCGATGACCGAAATTGGGAAGAATACAAGGATCTGGGATCCAGCCTGTCGCCCAGTCGGCAGTTGATTGAAGATCGCAGGAAAATTTTAAATAAATAAAAAATCCAAAAAATGAATCCAAACTAAAAGTCTCCAAGCCATGGGCCTGATGAGAGCCATGTCTTCTCCCTTAGAATAGGAAAAAAAAAAAAAAACTGAATTGCTGGTGCAGGCCGAGGGGATATAGTCAGTGGAACCACACCCTGGGCGGGGCGGTTCTGCTTTGAAGTTAACACTTCTGCCTAGTCACTCCTAAAGATAAAAAGCTTGACAAAGTGGGAATAGACTAAGGCTGTGTCCATCCATTAACAAAAGAGAAATTGCTTTTAAGAGTCCATGTTTGTGCAGCTTTCATAATTGTGTAGCGCTGACCCCCGAAGGAGCGGCTGATTGTAAATTTGGGCCTGTACTCTGCCTTGACACCCCCGAGTATTTTTGTTCTCACTTCCATTGACACAGCTGTGGTGCAATACAGATATAAAGCTTTGGTGTTGAAGGGGAAAGTAATCATACACAGGCTGTGCTGAAACAACAGTTAGTTTTACTGAAATAGATTCTGTACTTAACCACGAGAACACATTTGGTGGGCAACAAATATTACAGGAAATTATAGGCAGCAATCCCCTAATGTCCTCCCCTATCAGCAGGACTTTGGCGTCTCCAAGTGGGACTAGTGCGCAGGCCACAACTCAACACTGCGCACCTTCCCACTTCCAGCACACCATACAAAAATCAGTAAACACGCTATGCAACGTACAACATCTAACAAGAATAAGATCACAGCGTGTAATGGACTTAATGTTCCCACCTCAGACAGTGTCTGGTAAATGGTAGCAGTACTGCAAGGCCTTGCAATGAGAACAGTCTAGTCTCTGATCTTTTCTTCTGCTAGCAATTTAAGAGAAAGATTTGTAATCCAAGTGCTCTCTGGTTAATGAGTGGTGTGAAATAAACTGAAACTGTAGTCTAACTGTGAGAGGTACCTGTACACTCTCTCCTGGGAGCACAACTCCAATGACCGGCACCAACAGTTGGTTTAGGCTTGAGGCCTTTGCACGTGTGGCTTTATGGCACACCGCGACAGCGTGGAACTATCAGTCCCAGCAACACTACCAAGGCAGCCTAGATGTGTGTCAAACATTACAAGACTTTGGGCATGAGCCCTCTCACCACACGAGGTCCAGGCGGATGGATGTCTTCACTCCATACGAGGTCCAGGCGGATGGATGCCTTCACTCCTCACGGTCTCAGTCCGGTCTCTAGCAATCATCCGGTTGTCTGATTCTCCTCCAGAGCCGATCGGAAGTCCTCCGTCACCCTTCTTGAGATCGATGGCTTGCTTCTGCAGAAAGTAGGCCGGAATTCCGTAGATCGCACCGAAAGAGGGAGAGAGAGAGAGAGCGCTCCTCCAGGGCGTATGTCCCAGGAACCAGAGAGAGCTAAAAATGGCCACCACCAAAACTTTTATCACCTTCCCAGCATGCCTTGCAGCCCCGAGTGTTCATGGGTAAGTTCCTTCACATCACTCCTCCCATGCTTCTTGAAAAAAACCAAAAGATGGTGCCGTCCATTCCACATTTTCACCACTAGATGGTGCCAAACACCCATTTACAACACCAGTCCCTAGAATAACATTGTAAAACATCAATATGTCTTTGGAGAGGCAAAAACTGTCCCCGCTACATACTTCCCCTGCTTTGATTCTTTGGTCCCCAAAGACATTCAAAATATTTGGCTCCGTTACACATTTTTGCCTCTATGCGGCTGCACAACACTGACAGAGGAGCCTCCCACCAATTCTCATATGATGGGGAGCTGTTCTGTGCACTCACAGGTGACACCATGGTGTCTAGTACAGATGTGTCAAGGGGTGAGTTGGGGTTTTCTCCTTCTGAATTGGCAGTAGAGACACCAGGCATTTCAGGATTTCTTTTAGCAGTAAACTGAGCCTGGTCAGAGCTTTCACCAAGCACATCATAAGTCAGTCTTTTGGGTGCATGAATCTCTCTAACCCTTAGTACCTACTCCCAAGAGACAATCTCCTCTCTCACTTCACACTCTTGTACTTCAGTGTCAAAGGGTGGGTGATCTTCAGAGTTTTCATTTTGTGGCACAAATTCTGGGGCTTCTGGTCTCAGAATTACAGTGTCCTTTTCCTGTCTGTGAGGTGAACAGTGTGCATCAACTCCTGGCACTTCAGGTGGCCACAACCAGCTTATCTCCATCCCCTCCTCCTCCTCACTACCTCCTGTGGCCAGGGATCCCGATTGGGACCTAGTTACAGGTCTAGGCGCAGCCATAGGCGATAGTTCCCGTTGTGGAGTTTTTCTGACTGCTTCTGTTAAAGGCAGAAGGTGATTCCGGTGCCATATTTTTAATGGTCCTGTACTCCCTTCTGGCCTGATCTGATATACCGGCAGTCCTGGGAGACGTTTGCATATGATGTATGGCTGTGACTTCCAGCGATCAGCCAGTTTGTGTTTGCCTGGTATACCCAGGTTCCTCAACAAGACTCGGTCACCGGGTTGTAGGTCTTGAATCCGTACCTTGAGGTCAAAAAATTCCTCTTATTTCTACTTCCTCTTGCGTCCGATGTGGCTTGGGCCTTTTCATATGCAGCCTTCAAACTTTTCCACAATCTGTCTACATACCCTCGGTGAGAGGCTTCCGAGGTGTGGTCCAGAGAGGTTCCAAAAGCCAAATCCACCGGTAGTTGGGCTTCTCGTCCAAACGATAGGGTGAATACCCTGTAGCATCACTTACGGTACTATTGTAGGCATGTACCATGGCTGTGATGTGTTTACTCCACTGTTTTTGTTCAGCAGCCAACATTCCTAACATATTAAGGAGGGTTCTGTTAAACCTTTCCGGTTGAGGGTCCCCTTGTGGGTGATAGGGAGTAGTCCTGGACTTCCTTATGTCTAGTAGATCCAGCAGTTGTCCAATGAGGGTGCTCTTGAAATCTCTCCCCTGGTCTGAGTGGATCCGCTGAGGTAAGCCGTAATGAACAAAGAATTTTTCCACTAGAGTCCTTGCCACTGTAGATGCCTGGTCCCTGGTAGGGAATGCCTGAGCGTATCGGGTGAAATGGTCCGTGACCACCAGGATGTTTCCTTGTCCACTGAGATCTGATTCCACACATAGGAACTCTATGCATATTAGGTCCATAGGTCCTTGGCTCTCTAAATGGCCCATTGGGGCGGCTCTCTGAGGTAAGGTCTTCCTCTGTATGCCCCTGAGACAGGAATGACAGTAACTCTCCACTTCAGATCTCATGTATGGCCAATAGAACCTGTCCCTCACCAATTGAAGAGTCCTTTCTGATCCCAGATGACCATGGTGATCATGCAAGGCAATTAGTACTTTCTCCCTATGCTTCTCCGGCAAAAACAACTGCCACTTCTCCTCAGGATCTTCAGAGGGGCCCCTTCTGTATACCACTCCTTGCTGTAGCTGCAACCGATCCCACTCTTTGCATAACAGGCGAGCTTCCTTCTGAGCGCTCTGGAGAAGTAGATCAGGGTGTTGGCTCTCTAAGGCCTCCAATACCAGACCACAAAGGGGATCTTCCTGCTGATCTCTCCGGAGGTCCCTCCTAGACAGCTTAGGTAAACCCTCCGCCACCATCTGAGTGACATCACAGTAGCACCTAGGCACCCCCACAGCGGACACTCCAACTTCTTCAGCCCGGGCTCCACCCTTCACTGGTTGTTCCGCTCCCTCACAAAGGGCTCTCACACCTTCAGGGGTAAGCTGGGTCCATCCTCCTGGTGGGTCCTGGGGGCAGTGGGGCCTTCTGGACAGTGCATCAGCGTCCCGATTCCCGATCCCTAGTCGGTATTTCAGGCTGAAAGTAAATGCAGAGAGTGCAGCCAACCATCTATGCCCTGTGGCGTCTAGTTTTGCTGTAGTGAGCAAGTATGTGAGGGGATTGTTATCCGTCTTGATCATAAATTCAGCACCATACAGATAGTCTTTTAGCTTGTCTACAACCGCCCACTTCAAGGCCAGAAACTCAAGCTTGTGAGTTGGGTAATTCCTCTCGGCAGGTGTCAGACTTCGGCTCACATAAGCAATAGGTCGTAGATGTCCGTCGTACTCCTGATAAAGCACTCCACCTAGCCCATCTCGACTGGCATCCACATGCAGTTCGTAGGGTCTGGTAGGGTCTGCATAGGCCAAGACCGGGGCATTGGTAAGGCTCCGCTTCAACTGTCTAAGGTCTCTTCCCACTGTGGGGTCCACTGATCTTCAATTGAGTCTTTCTTCTTCCTAGGACCCTCTTTTGGTTTCCCAGGTTTGCCCGAGTCCAGATCAGCTCCCTCTTCGTTCTTCAACAGCTCAGTGAGCGGGTGGGCTATCTTGGCAAACCCTTCCACGAATCTACGGTAGTACGAACAGAATCCTAAAAATGACCTAAGCTCGGTCACATTTGTGGGTCTGGGCCAAGAGGTGACAGCTTCCAGCTTCTGTGGGTCTGTGGCCACTCCTTCTGCAGACACGATGTGGCCCAGGTAGCTTACTGACTGCTGATAGAATTGGCACTTCTCCATGGAAAGCTTCAGGCCTTCATCATGAAGTCTTCTCAGGACTTTCTCCAAGCGCTCTTAGTGTTTGGCAGAACACTGGAGGAGCACGATCACGTCATCCAGATATACCAGCACTTCAATCAGATTCATGTCGCCTACAGTCTTCTCCATTAACCTCTGGAAAGTGGCCGGGGCCCCTGACAAGCCTTGTGGCATGCGATTGAATTCGAAGAATCCTACAGGAATAATGAAAGCCGTCTTCTCCCCATCTTCGGGGTGCATAGGGATCTGATAGTATCCACTTTTGAAATCTAGCACGCTGAACCACTTCGCTCCTGACAGGCTCTGTAGAGCATCTTCTATTCGGGGTGTGGTGTATTGGTCGGGAATGGTCCTCCGGTTCAATGTCCTATAGTCGAAGCACAGTCGTAACGACCCATTCTTCTTCCTCACTACCACTATTGGGGAAGCATAGGGACTACGGGACTCTCGGATGATTCCTGTCCTCTTCAACTCAGCCAGCTGTTCTCGCAGGTCTTCCAGATCTCCCAATGGAATCCGCCTGACCCTCTCTCGAAAGGGTTTGTCCTCCTCCAGCCGAATCTTGTGTTCAGCACTCTTTGCAAGCCCCACATCGAACTCACTCTTTGAAAACGCCGTCCTCCATCTCAGCAGCTGGGTTTTTGCCCTCTCCATCCACTCGGGTGACAGGGGGGTGTCTTTCGGGTAGAACTCTTCCATGGGGATCTCTCCCCCTTGTCCTCCCATTATTCCATACGATGAAACTGGAGTTGCTTGCTTCACCTTCCCTAGCAACACTTTAGCTGGCATCTTCACCGGTGACGTTGTGGTGTTCCGGACACTGACTGAGACCTTTCCTCTGCTCCGCTTTAGTGACTTGGTCGATAGCAGTTCTGGGATTATTTCCAACTCTTTGGCCTCTTTCTCTCCGTCAGTCTCAAGGACGATGAAAGGTCCCGGCTGTCTCCAAGTCAGTTTGACAGAAGCCTTCAAGCAGACTACTTCACCAGGTTGTACCACCTTCTCACTTCTGTCCAAACGCCAGATTTTCCCCACTCCTTCCGCCGGGGCTTTCTGCTCATGCAATAGATTCTGATACACCTTTGTTAACATTGGGTGTATCTTTACAGCTGGAGAACCCTGTGTCTGTACAAGCGGTGTCAAGAGTCTTCGGACTAGGTCGGTGTTGGTCCCAATAATGAGGGAACTTTTGTCAGCCCCTGGTGGGCGGGGACACGCCACTGCCAAGGCATCGAAGGCTTCGGCCTTCCCTGCCACACTCGGGTCGAAGGTGAGCCTAATGGGTAGATAGCCATCGTAAGGGAAGTCCTGAGTCCCTAGACCCCATATCTCCAGCTCCTAAAGTGGCAGGTGTCTGAGGTGTTTCTCGTAGAAATCTCTGTAGAGTAAGGTCACTTGGGCTCCAGTGTCCAGCAGGGCTTTGGTGTAAATCCCTTCCACTTGGATAGGGACAATGGGAGAAGGTCCCACTAGTTCAGGGGGGAATCCATGGGGAGTGGCAAGATTAGCCTGTTTGGTGGTTTGCACTTTTACACCTCGCCTCGGTGAGTGCTTGCTCGAATTCGGCCTACATGCGTCCCTAGGGACCTGGTATGCATGAGGTTGTTTTGAGTTGACTGTTGTGACCGGGCGCCCAGCTGACTCCTTCACTGGGGCCCTCTGAAGTTTTCCGCCGGTTCTTGGCGCCTTGTTTCAGTCTTCGCCGGGCTTGGGCATACTTGGCGGTAGTGTCCAACTCCCCCGCAGTTGAAACAGGTCTTTAGCTTCGCCGGTCTCTCAGTCAGGGCGGCTGCATGATCCACTGGGGTCTTCTGTGTCGAGACTTCCTCCCTCTGTGGTCCCTCCAGCTTCTCAGTCAACAAAGCCATCATTTTCAATATTTCTTTCTGCACCCGAAACAGTTTTCCTAATTCAGACTGGGGCATCTCATCAGTGTTCGCTGTCAGGACACTAGCTTCCTGGGAGCTCGATGAAACATCAGATTTGTGCCATCTGATCCTTGCGGTGGTACTGGACTGAGTCTTTCTTTGCGTTTCTTCTCTCTTTCCATTTCCATCTTGGCTGCCTCATTGGTCTCCTCAATGAGTACCTCATCTGTAGTGGAGGGATCATCCAAATACTGCCTCAACTGGAATTTAACATAGTCACTCCTCAGGCCTGTAGCCACAGACCTCAGAAACTTCTTCTGAATTAGTCCAGCCCCAAAGTGTTCATCTGAGTCTTCCCCCTGGGAGGCGGACAACAGGCGGTCTTTCAATTCAATGGTCCTGAACAGGAAATTCTGAGGAGTCTCCTGACCGTCCTGTGCTATATTTATCAGTTGATACAACTCAGTGGCACCTTCCTCCTTGTAGTAGCTCTTTAGTATTCTCCTGAGTTGTGTTAGAGTCAGTCCATTTTTCATTTCTAGCATGCCTCTGATACTCAGGCCTGGGCTAATGGCGTTGACTACAGCCTCTACAATTTCTGATTCAAGATAGCCTCTTTGGAGTCCCAGTTCCATCTGGTGCAAGAGATTCGTGTAGGACAGATTCCCCTTCTGTTCCTTTTCTCCTATCTGTCCTTCGATTTTGAAGTCCTTCCGAATCGTCACCTCTGGCAAGTGGCTGTGGGTGCGTCTCTGGAGAAATGAGGCAGGTCTTGACCTTTGCTTACTACCAGTCGAGTCCTTACATGAGGCACTTAACCCTTCAATGTGTTCTGCGATCATGCCGGAGGCCTCCTTGAATCTTTCTTGTATAGTGCGGCACTGCCGTTTTAGGTCAGATAGTTGTCGTTCCGACTGAGAACCTCCCCTGCTTGTGTCAAACACAGTCTTTCCCCCCCCCTGAGGGGGCCTTGAACCGGTTTTGGTTGGGGTTGACCCAAAACTAACTCCCAGCATCGTTGGCTTAACACAGCTAGAGTTGACAGGGCTCCCTTCAGCTCCTTCTGGGTGCGTCAGGTAAAATTTGGTTCTCCCAGCTAGCTGTACACTTGAGCCTCTAAAGTTCTCCGGAATTCCCTTCCTCCATTCCAATAGAGCATAAGTATGGGAGGTCTCACAATCTGATCTGGTTGGGACCACCCAGGCCTTCCTAATTGGGGACAATGCCTTTACAATCTTGTTGACCTGTTCGTTCTCCCAGGCTTCTCCCGGGAGTGCGATTGCTACGCTCGCTTCTGAGCGAGCGCCTTCCGCCCCACACCATCGGGCCACTGTACTAGGATCCATATTGGTGCCAAGGGGTGGGCTTCACTTGCAGAGAGACAGGGATCCCGGACGAGCCCCCACGTGTAGCGCTGACCCCCGAAGGAGCGGCCGATTGTAAATTTGGGCCTGTACTCTGCCTTGACACCCCCGAGTATTTTTGTTCTCACTCCCCTTGACACAGCTGTGGTGCAATACAGATATAAAGCTTTGGTGTTGAAGGGGAAAGTAATCATACACAGGCTGTGCTGAAACAACAGTTAGTTTTACTGAAATAGATTCTGTACTTAACCACGAGAACACATTTGGTGGGCAACAAATATTACAGGAAATTATAGGCAGCAATCCCCCAATGTCCTCCCCTATCAGCAGGACTTTGGCGTCTCCAAGTGGGACTAGTGCGCAGGCCACAACTCAACACTGCGCACCTTCCCACTTCCAGCACACCATACAAAAATCAGTAAACACGCTATGCAACGTACAACATCTAACAAGAATAAGATCACAGCGTGTAATGGACTTAATGTTCCCACCTCAGACAGGGTCTGGTAAATGGTAGCAGTACTGCAAGGCCTTGCAATGAGAACAGTCTAGTCTCTGATCTTCTTTTCTTCTGCTAGCAATTTAAGAGAAAGATTTGTAATCCAAGTGCTCTCTGGTTAATGAGTGGTGTGAAATAAACTGAAACTGTAGTCTAACTGTGAGAGGTACCTGTACACTCTCCTGGGAGCACAACTCCAATGACCGGCACCAACAGTTGGTTTAGGCTTGAGGCCTTTGCACGTGTGGCTTTATGGCACACCGCGACAGCGTGGAACTATCAGTCCCAGCAACACTACCAAGGCAGCCTAGATGTGTGTCAAACAGTACAAGACTTTGGGCATGAGCCCTCTCACCACACGAGGTCCAGGCGGATGGATGTCTTCACTCCATACGAGGTCCAGGCGGATGGATGCCTTCACTCCTCACGGTCTCAGTCCGGTCTCTAGCAATCATCCGGTTGTCTGATTCTCCTCCAGAGCCGATCGGAAGTCCTCCATCACCCTTCTTGAGATCGATGGCTTGCTTCTGCAGAAAGTAGGCCGGAATTCCGTAGATCGCACCGAAAGAGGGAGAGAGAGAGAGAGAGAGAGAGAGAGCGAGAGAGAGAGCGAGAGAGAGAGCGAGAGAGAGAGCGAGAGAGAGAGCGAGAGAGAGCGAGAGAGAGAGCGAGAGAGAGAGAGAGAGCGCGCGCTCCTCCAGGGCGTATGTCCCAGGAACCAGAGAGAGCTAAAAATGGCCACCACCAAAACTTTTATCACCTTCCCAGCATGCCTTGCAGCCCCGAGTGTTCATGGGTAAGTTCCTTCACATCACTCCTCCCATGCTTCTTGAAAAAAAACAAAAGATGGTGCCGTCCATTCCACATTTTCACCACTAGATGGTGCCAAACACCTATTTACAACACCAGTCCCTAGAATAACATTGTAAAACATCAATATGTCTTTGGAGAGGCAAAAAGTCAAGTTAGTCTTACCGGTAACTTGTTTTCCATGAGTCTTTCAGGACAGCACCTTGAGAGCGTGGCTCCACCCACTTGACAGGAAACACACCTCCACCAAACTTCTTAAAAGGGAGGTTCCCTCCACTTATCAGTAGTAGTAGAGAAACCTCCGGCCCAAACTGGAACACATAAACAGAGTATGGTTAGTCACAGTATAATATTCCTAAAAACATTAAGGGCGGGTTGCCGCTGTCCTGAAAGACTCATGGAAAACAAGTTACCGGTAAGACTAACTTGACTTTTCCCTTATCGTCTTTCAGGACAGCACCTTGAGAGGATAATAGAGACTTACCCACTTCTAGGGAGGGACCACAGCTTGCAAGACCTTTCTGCCAAAAGCCTGATCGCTTGCTGACAGAAGATCCAGTCTATAATGACGGACAAACGTAAGGTAACTTGACCACGTAGCCGCCTTGCAGATCTGATCTGGGGTGGCACCAGCTATTTCTGCCCATGTAGTGGCCTGAGCTCTAGTAGAGTGTGCTTTAATGCCCAGCGGGGGAGATAGTCCTGCTTGGGAATAGGCTTCCAGAATAGCGGTTCTTAGCCATCTAGCAATTGACCCCTTAGATGCTTGGTGGCCCTTCCTTTTTCCTGAGAAAAGTATGAACAAAGAGTCTGAGGATCGAAAATCCTTGGTCACTTCGAGGTAATGTAGCAATGTTCTTTTCACATCCAACATATGAAATTGTCGCTCACTTTCCCCTGATGGATTGGAGCAGAAGGTTGGAATGACGATTTCCTGCGCCCTATTAAGGCTTGACGCCACCTTTGGTAGAAAGGCTGGATCAGTCTTTAGTACAATCCGGTCCGTGAAGACGGATAGGAAGGGTTTCTTTATTGACAGGGCGTGCAGTTCGCCAATCCTTCTGGCTGTTGTAATTGCCACTAAGAATACGGTCTTGAGAGTAAGGTACTTCAGAGAGACATCTTGTAAAGGTTCAAAGGGCTCTTTCGTCAAAGACCACAGAACTACTGATAAATCCCAACTCGGGAAGTGTCGTACAGGAGCTGGTCTGGACCTAGAGAGTGCCCTGAAAAATCTGACAACCAAAGGTTCTGAGGATATCGGCCTTTCCAGAAAGACTCCTAATGCGGCTGTTTGTACTTTGAGTGTACTGCTTGATAAGCCCTTTTCTGCCCCAACCTGAAGAAATTCCAACACTGATACTAAGTTCTTTACCACTCTATTAGACGAGTGACACCAGGAGTTGTAGATCTTCCAGTATTTTTCATAGATTTTTCTGGTAACCAGCTTTCTACTAGTAAGTAAGGTAGTCACCAGTGGTCGGGACAGACCTTTCCGTATCAATAACTGCCTCTCAGATACCACGCTGTGAGGTTTAGAGAGGACACCCCCTGATGGCACACTGGCCCCTGCAGAAGTAGGTCCTGTCGAAGCGGTAGTCGCCAAGGTGGTTTGACCGCCATTCGAAGAAGGGAGGTAAACCAAGCCCTTTTTGGCCAGAATGGGGTGATTAAGATTACTTCTGATTTCTCCTTCTGAATCCTCCTTATCACTAATGGTATTAGCTGAAAAGGAGGGAAGGCGTACGCCAGTTGAAAATTCCAAGGCTGAATTAACGCATCTGTTCCCTGGGAACTGTCGTTTCTGTAAATGGAGAAATAGGCTGGAAGTTGCGTATTTTCTTTTGACGCAAATAGATCTATTTGTGGTAGGCCCCAGGCTTGGGTGATTAACCTGAAGATCTCCGGATTTAGGGTCCATTCTGCTTCCTGAATCCGTTTTCTGCTTAGAAAATCTGCTACTATGTTTGAAGTGCCCTTGAGGTGGACCGCTGATAAGGACAGCAAATGATTTTCTGCCCAGTTTAGGATGCCCAAGGCGAGAAGCTGAAGTAATCTGCTTCTTGTGCCTCCTTGCCTGTTTAAGTAAGCAATGGTAGTGGCATTGTCCGAGAACACTTGAACATGGGCACCTTGAAGGTCTGCGGAGAAGGCATCTAAAGCTAAAGCTACAGCCCTTAGCTCTCTCCAATTGGAGGATTTTCCTGCTTCTGACTGGGACCAAACTCCCTGAACATAGTTCTGACCCAAGTGTGCCCCCCATCCCATAGGCTGGCATCTGTCGTTACCACTCTTTCTACTGGGAATGACCAAGACAGGCCTGCTGACAGATTGGTCTGACTTCTCCACCACCATAGTGACCGTTTCACTCTGGAGGGGATCTTTACTTTTGTTTCCAGAGATTCTGTCCTGCGATCCCACACCTTCAGAAGGAAGCTCTGGAGGGGCCTGAAGTGCAGTCTTGCCCACTGCACTGCTGGCATAGATGAGGTAAGGGTTCCTAGGGCTGACATTACCTGTCTGATGGACAGCTCTAGATTTGTCTGTAAGGAGGCAACGACCCCTTTTATCTTTAGTTTTTTGTCCTCTGGGAGAAAAATTCTTTGCTCTACTGAGCTTATCTGATACCCCAGAAATTGTGCCTCTTGGGTTGGGCTGAAATTTGATTTTTTTCCAAATTTATGATCCAACCCAAAGCCTCTAGATGGCTGCGAGCTCTTCCGAGATCCTCCAGTAATTTTTCCCTGGAGGGGGCAAAGAAGAGTAGGTCGTCTAGGTATGGAACTACCGCTATACCCTGAAGGCGGAGCGGAGCAAGAGCCTCTGCCATGACTTTTGTAAAAATTCTCGGGCCGAGGAGAGGCCGAAGGGGAGGGCCCTGAACTGAAGGTGCACGACCTCCCTTCCCATGTTTACCGCCAATCTCAAAAATCTTTGGGATTGGGGAGCTATGGGGATATGCAGATAGGCGTCTCTCAAATCGATAGACGCCATAAAGCAACCCTTTGTTAACAGGTTTTTTACCGTAAAGATTGAGTCCATGCAAAACCTTTTTGATAGGACTGATCTGTTTAAAGGCTTTAGATTGAGAATGAGCCTGAAGCTTCCGGACGGTTTTCTTATCATAAATACATGGGAATAAAACCCCTGGTAAAGCTCCCCCTCTGGTACTGGGATTACAACCCCCTGCTTCCTCAGATCCTTTAAAAGGCTCTTCATGGCTAGGGACTTGACAATATCTCCTGGTAAGTCTGTCAGAAGGTACCTCTCTGGGGGAGGGTCCGAGAATTCTATCTTGTAGCCTAGAGACAGCATAGCGAGAATGTACTGATTTTCCGTTATGCTGGCCCAAAAAGGGAGGAAGCATTGAAGTCTCCCCCCTACCTGCAACTGGCTGTCACTGGGTTTTGCTGGTTGTCGCAGGAGGATTGAAAAGGACATTGCTTTTGCCCTTTCCCCTCTGCCCTGACCAGACCTTTTTCCTCTCTTGAGGCTTACTCTGTTGTTGAGCCCTTGGGGGACGAAAAAACTTTTTACCCGGCTGACCCTTCTTTTTGACCGGGAAAGATTTTTTCTTGTCTGCGGTCCCTATCGAGTACTGTATCTAACTCAGGACCAAACAAAAAATCCCCCTGAAAAGGGATTCCACACAGTTTGTTTTTGGACGCTGTGTCCCCGGGCCAGGTCTTTAACCATAAGGCCCTTCTTACTGAATTAGTAAGGGCCGCAGATCTAGCTGTCATCCTGATAGGCTACCGCAGCAGACAGGTAGAGAAGGAATCTAAGATTTCCTGCTTAGGGAATCAGCTACAATATGAGCTTAAGCTGGCTCAGCCAGTACTCCCCATGTTTCTGAGACGCAGGTGGTTGCCTTTGCTGGCTTAAGGTTGCCTAAGATGGATTGCCAGGCCCTCTTTAACTGCTGGTCCATCTTCTTATCCATGGGTTCCTTAAGAATCCCCATGTCCTCAAACGCCAGGTCCGAAGACCTTGAGACCTGAGAAAAGGCTGCATCAATTTTTTGGAGTCTTATTCCAAAGAGCTGCTGGATCCTCATCAAACAGAAACCTTCTTTTATGAGCTTTAGCAAAGAAAGTTTCTTTTCTGGATCAGCCCATTCCCTCATGATTGAGTCAGAAA